>CM062294.1:461018509-461327887 GCA_031216915.1 Pictodentalium vernedei | reverse complement strand
AAACGCATGCGTGGACATCACTGCCCACGTGTGCATTTCGACCAGTCCCAGTGGCTGAACTGTAACTCCCCCATTCGGTATCATCTGTGACGATTTCTTGCTTTACATGAGTATCGACAACTACCATGTAATAGTACCATGTGGATGCTAAAAATGCCCCCCCCCCCCCCCCCATGTAGACAACTTACGTTATTCGTCTTTAAGTTAGAGAGCGTTAATTCTAATTCATTGTTGTGTAGTACGGTCGCCGTGGATTGGTCGTAATCCACGCGTGGGCTATGATGTCCACGCATGCGTTTACCAAGTAATAAAATCATCATCAGCGCTAACCCTGTTTGTGTGAAGTCAGTACGTTGGGAATCGGACAGTTGCTCGCCGTGCTCGGTGGTTCTCCGGCTTCTTCCACCCGTACTACTGTCCGACACGAGGTGAATCTGGCTGTTGAAAGTGTCGTTAAATCCCAATAAATAAATAATTATCATCAGCAGAATTTTAATTAATGAAGCACCGGGTACTATCCGGTGCTTCATTAATTACATTTTTGATGATTATTAATTAGTGTTTGGAACCTGATATTATTGCGTTCGTGGAAACATTGCCCACCTGTAGAAAGTGACCAGTCCACGGCGGCTGTACTATACGTGATTTTGTATGCTTTATCTGTTTTGAAACTATCGGCCGTCTATAGTAGCTGTTTGATGAGGTTGGTCTGTTGCTTATACCATGTACTTTGGCAACAGTATTAACTGATCTGTTTACCGATACCAATTTGATGGCCAGAGCTTTAGAGGCCTGGACAATTATCGCGATTATTTCGGTTATTAAATTCATTTACCCTACAACAAGAACGTATTTCCCCCAATACGAGTGAAAACATCTAGGGGGGGGGGGGGGGGGTGGCGGTACAGGGGACACGTGCTCCTCCACTTTTTCCACGCATACGTTGCGCGGTTAAACAATGATTTAAAATGGTCGAACGCAAACGTGTCAGTATACATGCAGGTATTCTTGTAATATATTGTTTGCAAATCCAAGCAACATCAGAGGAATAGGGCGCTTCTGTCCGTTTCGTCCACTTCACCCATCTTCCAACCCGAAGGCTAGCCTTCGGGGTGGAAGATGATTGAAATAGAAGAAATGAACAGGACAGTGACCACACCTCGGAATGCTCATCTAAACGAGAGAAAATAGTATGTCACTGTACATTTACTGATATAGGCCTACGATTGTAACTTTTCCCCCACTGGGCCGAACTATGGTAGACTGGAAAAATTGTTCCCCTCCACTTTTAACGAGCTTCCGCCGTCTCTGGACAAAATACAAATCTGTATTGTGGGGTAGCAACCGCATCTGCCATCATTCGATTCAGAAAGTGAACCTTTTTTTACCTGCAAACAATAATTTGGCATCGAGTTACTGCGCATGTGGAGGCCAACGTGTTTGATATAACAGTAATCAAATGATGTATAAAACACCATGTCAATGAAATAAATTAGACTAAATCATTTTCAAGCAAGCAAACCAAAAGCTTGACTAAATGGGTTTTTTATTCGCTATGATATTTTTATATAGACTTATTGTGCGTTAAACATGATAAATAAAACAAACAGCTGAAAACACTACAGTACGGCCACCGTGGACTGGTCACTTTCCACGGGTGGGCAATATTTCCACGGACGCAATAATATTAGATTCAAAACTCTAATTATAGGAATAATCATCAAAAATTTAATTAATGAACACCGAGTACCACCCAGTGCTTCATTAATTAAAATTTTGCTGCAGGTGATTTGTATTATCAAGTAAACGCATGTGTGGACATCACTGCCCACGCGTGGAATATGACCAGTCCACGGCGACTGTACTGTGTTAAATAAACTTCAGCGGCTACAGTACAAGTAGGGCAATGAATGGGAATTACGTCATGTACTGTAAAAGAACGCAATATTATGACGCCATGAGCTTTATTCATAAAAATTCAATTCATAGGCGATAAATGATTGTCAATACAAGCGCCGTTAAAACTGTAGCCAATCTCTTCATCATGCGAACAACGCGATAGGGAGGATGTTGCAGATAAAATGGATATTACCGCCGCGAGGGTTTCCGAGATGGTGTATTTAAGTCGAGAGCTCGCCTCTGGGTCATATATCGACTCGTCCTCACGGACTCGTCGGTATATGCCCAGAACGAGATCTCAACTTCAATACATCATCTCGGAAACCAACTTGGTGGTAATAATCTATATTTATCTGAAAACTGCCGAGACGTTTTGGTCTCGTTTCGACAATTTATGTGGTGTTGCAACGAGGTGTTTTGATGCCATTTCGAATTACAATAACATAGGCTTTTGGTGCTAAAAGCGATCAAAATCGACTTACATCCATTTTACAATTAGTGCGGTTGCATGAGAAACAAATTAAAATTTACAATGGTACTACATTTCATAATATTTGGGAAACAGACTGAATGCATGAATGAATGAATGAATGAATGAATGAATGAATGAATTTATTTTGTAATACAACATGCATACAAATACAAACTAAATACAGCAACATACAATTATTTCAAATACAAGGTTGCACTACAGGGAGATGGCATAGCCACGAGGGCTGTCTTCCCGCCATTCCCAATAAAAACAAAGAAGTAAAATGTGAGACAATCCTGACAACGGCTATGTTAATGAAGAGAAAATGAATGGATTAATTTTTAAAATGGTTCTTTCCATATAAATAAAAATAATTTTCCATCGTTTTTAGAAAATGAAACAATTTAGGGGTAGTTAATAGATAAGGATGAGATTACAGAGCTTGGACCTATAGTCGGGGCAAACTGGATTATTGCATCTGACGCGATAAGAGAACGAATTCAAGAATTGCTCCGTTAGAGAATTTTTGAATGATGATCTGGAAGAATTTTGAATCGATGGATCAATTGAGTTCCACATCCTAGGGAAATTATGAATTGGAAAGTTTGCGGAGAACTGAGTTCTAGGTTTTAATGTATGTAATTTACCCAACTGTCTCGTGTCCATTCCTGAGAAGTTTTGTTAAATTCTAAAAGTGTCCACAAAGCTTTCGGGTAGCATGTTGTTGTACCAGTCGTGCATAAACAAAGAGATCTGGAGTTTATACAGGTAGAGGAAATTTTAAAATACCCTGTGCTCTAAACAGTGGGTCTGTATGAGCATTGTATTTTTTGTTAGATATAATTCGGATGGCTTTCTTTTGTAATTTTGTAATCTTTTGAGTTGATGGCGAGTGACCCCAGATATGAATACCATACATCATGTGACTCAAAGAGATGTATAATATTGTTAGGCACTTTTCGGTAGAATCCGCTTAACTTTGTTTATGGCATAAATTGCTCTGGAAATTTTAGAACAGACTCCTGAAATTTGCTCTTTGAAATTCAAATTTTCATCTACGTGGATTCCCAAGAATTTTACAGATTTTTCCTCTTGATTATTTGCAACGAGTGAGATCGTTGAATTATTAAGCACAATTCTGCCGCTTTCAATGGAGTACATGTCACGCTGAGGGTGAAAAATAATAAATTTTGTTTTACTCTCATTTAGGGCAAGTTTATAAGCCGTACACAAATCGTATATGTTACTGAGTTCGTTATTAACTAATTCTATAATAGTATCTATATTATTACCAGATGTATAGGCAGTAGTATCGTCTGCATATGACAAAATTTTCAAAAGTGTCGAATTTATAATATCGTTTATGTAAATTATAAAAAGAAGAGGACCAAGAATAGATCCCTGAGGGACACCAGTTGGTATGACCTGGAAGTCGGAACTGGCCTTTTGGAGGGACAACATTTGGGATCTGTGTGTCAAATAATCCTCGAACCAGGCGTTTGCATGGCCCCGTATTCCATAGAGTTCTAGCTTTTTTAGTAAGATCGAGTGATTTATTGTATCAAATACTTTGGAGAAATCGAGAAATAGAAATAAAGTACAATCCTTTGTTGGCTTATCATTCATTTCAGCAACATTGTTTATGAGATGCAATACCGGATGTATTGTTGAGTGTGCCTTTCTAAAGCCAAATTGATATTGATGAATTATCTTATTATCTTCTAAGAAAGATATTAACCTAGAGTACATTAATTTTTCTAATACTTTAGAAAAGGTTGGTAGAATGCTAATAGGCCTATAATTGTTAAATAGTCGTTGATCGCCAGATTTAAAGACGGGAATTACTTTTGCAATTTTCATTTTGCTTGGGACAATACCGGTTGAGAAAGATAAATTAATTACGTGCGTTAAAGGGTCAGCTATCTCATATATTATCTCCTGTACCATTTTTGAGGACATATTGTCAAGGTCTCTACTTGTTTTGGATTTCAGGTTTTTTGTACATTGCATTACTTCTTGCGGAGTAGTTGGCAAAATAAAAAATGACTCAAGCTTATTTCCCTGAGCGTAATCAGTGAAACGACGAGAGGAGGTAGGTACTGACTTGCTTAATTTTGAACCAATGTTAACGAAGTAGGAGTTAAATGTGTCAGCTATCTCGTCAGGGTCTGATATTTCCACATTGCCAGCGACAAATGTGGACGGGTACGTAAATGTAGAATTACATTTGTTAATTGCTTTCTTCAAGATTTCCCAAGTTTTTTTCATATTGTATTTATTTTCGTAAAGTATAGTCTTGTAATAATCAGATTTGCGAGCCCTTTTCAGTCTGTTAAAAATGGTGCAATACGTTTTGTATCTCATTTTATTTTGTGTGGTTGGGGATTTTTATTTTTTGACGTATAGTTTTGTTTTTTCCAATGACGACTGCAAAAGGCCTGAAGTCATCCATGGTTCCCGTTTCACCCGTTTCACAAACTTATGGGAAACTCTTACGAGTTATTCTGGAAAAGCTTGGTGAAAGGCTACATGAAATGTCTCGACAAGAATATTGTAGGCTTCGTTGGGACAGAGTGCATGCATTACATTTGTGAAGTCACTGCTAGATAAAAGAGACTTAAACTGGTTTACATTCTCCTGTTTAAAAGATCTTTTAGAAGTTTTTTATGGGATGGGTGTGCCTTTTTGATGATTCATAAAATGTTGCAAAATGGTCACTTACATCTGTAATAATTATTCCGGATGTACAGGGATTAATTTTGTTACTGAAAATGTTATCAATTGTCTGTAATTGTAGTTGGTCTTGTAATAAATGGCATAAAACCTGCACTAAACATAGTATCGATAAAAAGAACTTTCCTGAGATTTTGGTCCAGGCGCGTAGCCATGATATCAAAGTTAGGGGGGGGGGAGGGGCAAGAGTAATATCTATAGGGGAGCATACATAATATGATTCGCTGCATCATTCGAGCCCCGCTGCGGCAATATAGGGTGAGCTCCAGAGAGGGTGCCCCATCTTGTTGAAGGAGGTCTGCTGGGTGGAAAATATTGAAACTCGAGACAAAAAAAAACCCAATTTCCTTGACTCCGAGTCCGTTTGTGTCCATAATTTATAAGTTGTGAAAGGCATGAATAATAAAAAAACACAATGTGGCCTAATTATTGATGCCTTTCACAACTTACAAATTATGGACACAAACGGACTCAGAATCAAGGAAATTGCTAGATATTAAAATTTCGTGCCTGATGTTCCCTTTTTGGGTTAACATGGGAGGGATGACTGAAATTTGGATGTGCTCCCCCTTCCCCCGCACCCCAACCCACACACCCCTGGCTACGCCACTGCTTTCAAAGTTGGTCTTCTTATATTCGATAGCAGACTTCCTTTGCCGGAACCTCCATCACAAGGAGGCGCGGTGACTTTGCGGTAACCGGTTCTCGTCAGATCATCGAAGTTAAGCAACGTCGAGTCCGGTTAGTCCTTGGATGGGTGACCGTCTGCGTGATCGATTCGGACTCCCGCGTTGTGTCCTTTGGCAAGGCACTTCACCCCGATTGTCCACAGGGGGCACGATGACGCTGTGTACTAAGGCGCACTGCACGTCGACGGTGCGTATGTCTTCAACCAATCTGACCCTGCCTGTGCTACAGTGCGGAGTTAAGATGTTGGGGAGCTGGCAGCTGCTTGTCGTTCTCTCCGGGTACTCCGACTTCCTCCACCCGTAAAACTGTCACCGACACGATATGACCTTGGCTGTTAATGTGTCGTTAAACCCTAATAAATAAATAAATAAATAAATAACATCCATCACAAATATAGTTCGTCTTCAGTCAAAATATATTTTCGTAAATATACAATTGTGAAGACTCCAATGTATGATAATATATATATATTTTCTGTTTTGAAACATAATTTTCCAGTTTTATGTTTTGCGTACCGACAACAGCCAAATAGTTGTAGTTATAATTGGTGGTGTATTGATTTTGCTGACACTTGAGTCGCTTTCTGTAACCAGAATCCAGTGATCAGCTTCAGCATCGTAACTGAGGACTTTATATCGCTGTTATTACGTTACCAGTTGAATATTTTCCTCTGAATGTATCGCGTGTTTTCAATTATATCGCCTTGCAGATTTGAAAACAGCATTCAAGAGTTTACAGATTTCAGATATTTCAAAACGAAATATTTCTCCAACTTAGCCCAATAATCACGTGGCCAAAAATAACTTATCTTCCCTGAGGAAATTATATTTCGTTTTCGTGCATTTTCCTCTGGGAGTTTTCAACACTTCAGGGGACTAAATGGTGAAAATGCTTTCTACGAGTCTGGGAGTGTGGGAGTCTTTTATTTGTTACCCAAACATTAGAATTAGCGATGTACAGTACAAGTCAGAAATAAGTTGTAGCATAATCGCAATAAACTAAGAATACTGCTGCTCCTGCACTGATAAGATCAGAATCTGACATCATTTTCTGGAAAGCTTTCAGTGAGAGCTTTCCAGAAAATGATGTCAGCTGCTGGTCTTATCAGTTTAGGAAGAGAATGTACGAAATTGCTCATCACTTACTGAGTTCAAAAAATTCATATCACAACCCCCCCCCCCCCCCCCACCCCGTACGCAGACCACCTGCATACTTCTTACATTGTGCTAGAAAACACAATATCATTCACGGATCTGAAAAGTCATAAATTCCTCAATTGCATCTCCGAATGTCCTTATTGTCCACATTGTATAACTGTTGTTGAGGACGCAGAATATTATTTCCTTGTCTGCCCTTCTTATTCAAACGCTCGTAACGCTCTTATTGGAAATTTATCAAATATTAATATTACTTTGAATTCGGTGGATATTCTATTGTACGGTGATCCAGTGTTAGAAACCAAAACTAACACTTTGATTTTTAAATTTGTGCAACAATTTATTTGTAGCACTGAGAGGTTCGAGAACGAGTTTCCCATCTTGTAATATTTGCAAAACAATGCTGATTCAAGTTACTCACTTCAATATAGAATACGCATGAAGAGGTCACGGAATGGACGCGTCATAGGGGTGATGTTGAGTCAGCGCCCCGGGTACACACAATGCACTGTCCCGAAGATAGTCACGGTTGCGCTGTTGGTGGCCTGAGTCGCTGATGCGGCGTTTCCCCTACCTCTTGTGTGACGCAGCATGGATCTTACGAGACACGTCCCTAAGCTGCAATACAGGAGGCAGAGAGATGATGATGATTATTATTATTATTATTATTATTATTATTATTATTATTATTATTATTATTATTATTATTATTATTTTAACACATTCTAATCAGAACAGTGCCCAAGCAGCCTTTGGCTTTGAATATTAATTTGATTCAAATCAAGAGAGACACAGAATGCACATGGGACATCAACATTATTTCTTTCTTTCTTCTTTTTTTCTGTCTTTGGTTAGTGCTATATATAGAATATACCCATAATAGCTTGGTGTACCAAATGTTCACCACGAGTGGTGAACATTTGATACACCAAGCTACTTTGGGTATATTTTATTTAATACCATGATCGTCAGATTATTAAGAGTCGCTATTATTTCTTCTCGATTTTACTGAGCACCAGACGTACATACGTGCGAATCTGTTTTTGTTTACACGAGCATCGGTGGGAGGTACATCTGCTGTCAATTTGATCGCCGAAACGAAATGTAAAATGAAACGGGGCCCTTTTCATTTTAATAGCATAATAACATGCCATTTCGAGTTATGGATGCTTTATTAACATGAGGCAATGCATGTTTGTTAAGTTTTGGTGTCTTATGGGGTAAACTCATTTAAAACGTAAAAAATAATTGTCACTTTCATTTTACTCTTCGTGAAGCGGCGTGCGATAAATTTGGACAAGTTGCTTTCAGGTCGACGTCACCAAAGGTCAACTTGGATGAAGTTCCACTGTAGGTGTAAACTTTAACTACTGAAATCCCATTGCTGGCGTGTTCGCCACGATTGGTGTATAAAGCAAAAATTTATGTCATAGGCTTTTCATATATAGTAGAATAGGTAATCATGGTATAAATATTCATATTTATTTACACACACACACACACACACACACATATATATATATAAACCCTTTCAAATATACTCGCCCAAAAAAGAAAGTGTGCATTGCAGAAATTGATCAAACTCCAAAAAAATAATTTCGTAGATGTAAAGAGTGTTAACCTGTTCATGAATAAATAAAATTGAACACAAAAACAGCTTTCCCCGTTAAAATTGCATTAACGTTAAATGACGTGCTGCACGTTTGTGAAAAGGCATGTTTTGCACGTGGAGAGTCTGAAAATGCATGCAGCAGTGTGAATCCTTGGGTATTTAAACACTAAAGTAAGGCCTTCCTATCGTTCACATTCAAACTTGCGCTGCTGTTAAAACGACTCCACATTAGCATGCCAAGATTGACAATGAATCAACGTCTCCTTGCCCTGGGTATGATTAGAGCTGGCAGAACACACAGAGAGGTTGCCCAGCATTTGAACTGCCACCATAACTTTTGTAAACAGGCTAGTCCATCGACATGCACAACATGATGACGTTCGAGACCGACCCCGCTCCGGGAGACCCCGAGTTACCACCCCTGCACAAGATCGGTATATCCGTGTCGTCCATCTCTGGAACCGGCAACAAACGGCAACGACGACAGCCAGGAACATCCCTAACCTGAGACGGATACATCCTCAAACTGTAATCAACCGGCTGAGAGGATACGGCTTACGTCCTCGAAGACCTGCAATTCGCCCGATTTTGACGTTACGTCATCGTCGTGCTCGACTGCAGTGGTGTAGACAACATCTCAGGTATTCCTTACACTGGTGGCGACGTGTTTTATTCACAGATGAATGTCGTTTCCATCTGTCATCATCAGATTGCCGCCAGAGAGTGCACAGACGTCGAAACGAACGCTACGCAGATGCATGTGTCGTGGAGCGAAACCGTTATGGGGGAGGGTCTCTCATGGTGTGGGGTGGCATCACTGCCCGTAACAGAACTGAGCTGGTCATTATTGATGGCAATCTCAATGCAGCCAGATATCGTGATGAAGTGCTTACACTCTGCAACGTCACGGCCCCGGCGTCATTCTACAGCAGGACAACGCCCGACCCCACGCAGCTCGTTTTGTTCAACAGTATCTGCAGCAACAACAAGTGGATGTTCTTCCCTGGCCCGCACGCAAATTCGCCCGATATCTCACGCATTGAACACCTATGGAACGAAATGAAACGTCAGCTACGCCGGCTTCCCCATGCACCGTCAACGCTTGTGGAACTCCAAAGACAGCTTATCAGAATATGGAACAACATCCCACAACACTTCCATGCTAACGTGTTCGCTTCCACGAGGGGTAGATGCACAGCAGTAGTCGATGCAGACGGAGGTCATACCAGATATTGAGTGTGTAACTTTTGTGTTTGACCCTTAGTGTCTTTGACTCTCCATGGTACCAAGAGTATTCGTCGTAGCGTAATGAAATTTCTCATGTTGATCACAAATTGATTCATCTGTGATTGAATAAAATTTCCATGAATGAAAATGATATATATCTTTTTTTAGTGTCATTTTTTAGCATGCACACTTTCTTTTTTGGGAGAGTATAGTTTATTTTACATTTATGAATTTCAAATACTTGTTTGTTTCCCCAATGTAACATTTTCTGTATTCACGTTATGGGAGTGGAGGTTTCTACTAAGTAGAAAGCACTTGTCCTCCTATCCCTTTTTGCTTAATAGTTATGGCAAATAAAAATATGTTTAACGTTGGAAGAGAAAAGATACATAGTTTTTTTGTGGTTATCCTACAACTTATTTTGACTTGTACTGTATTCGCTGTTATTCCTGTTTGTTACTCATACAGCTTGAAAATTCTTAGTCATTAAAAGCAAAAAATAATGTCAGCCAAATGCCTGTGTACGCGCCTGTGATACAGATTTTTATCGCACATTATGCACTAGCATACACGAACATCTGGGGTATTATAAGAGCTAACGACATGAAAGGTCTTTCAACCCATTGGTTCTGTTGGGCATTAGCTGAAGTGGTAGCCAGCAGTGAGCAAGCGTTAGTGAATAGTTGATTTAGCAGGCGGCTGTGTAAGTTGAAGAGATTTAAGAGTGATGCAAGAGTAGTATGTCTCGCACGTTTGGGGCAATATTTGGGGGTTCTCGGTGGGGGACCCCGGAAGTGACGTCATGTCACGTGACCCAGTGCTGCCATGTTGTGCTGTCATGGTACCCGCGTGAGCGGCCATGTTGTGACGTCATCTCCATAGTGATATGTGATGTTAGTGCGCATGCGCAGCGCGTGTTGTTAGGGTGATACGCGTTTCCGTCGTCCATTTTGTATACTGGAGACCGCCATCTTGGTTTCTATGGTAGCACGCGCTTGCTATGTTACCCAAATGCCTACAACAAGACGGTGGCATGTTCGGAGGGTATGTTCCTTTGTACAAGGGTATTTTCTGGAACGACTTCCCTGGATAATTACCACAAACAACCCGACAAGTTGTACTATTTCGAATTCTTTCAGAATCCTATTTAGGACCGCCATTCTTTTGGCATATAATAGTAGCACGTAGTGCTATAGTACCAAGGGGTTCCCTGGGGTGTGTTCGATTGAACTAGAGTATTTTTCTGACTTACAATTCTCCCAGAATTATCGAAGAATTACCCAAATAGACCCGACCACCCTTACAGACCACCAAAATCTCAACCAAACCACCCAAACGAACATGTGAAGCCCCATTTTGGGCATATAAAAATAACACGTTATGCTATAGTACCAAGGGGTACAGGGGGTATGTTCTATTGAATAGGAGTACAGGGCCTGATTTTCCCAGAATCCCATTTTTAATGCCTATTGCATATGTTTCTCTATCACTAACAGTCTATCCATCCCAAACTATCTCTGGTTCTCTCGTCCAAGTCTTATAATTACCAGTGCTTGATTTTCCATAATGCAGTTATCTCCCTTGTGTATATCAAAAGTATTCCCAAATCCAATAAGCAATCGAGCAGTTACTGATAAACCATTGCTCGAATGACTCGAATCCCATCGAGCAAATGAGCTTTAGAATAATTGCTCGATCGAGTGACTCGGCATACTGCTCGAACGACTCGAATCTCATCGAGCAAATGAGCCAACGAGCAATTGCTCGATCGAGTGACTCCTCAAACGACTCGACGACTCATTTCAGAAAAAAGGGATTCCATAGCCACAGGCGTTTTCGAAAAAGGGATTCCACAAATGGGATTCCAAAAAGGGATTCCAAAAGCGGGATTCCGTCTTATGTCGAGTGATTCGCAACTATTGCTCGAATGACTCGAATCCCATCGAGCAAATGAGCTATCGAGCAATTGCTCGATCGAGTGACTCCTCGAACGACTCATTTCAGAAAAATGGGATTCCATAGCCACAGGCGTTTTCGAAAAAGGGATTCCACAAATGGGATTCCAAAAAGGGATTCCATAAGTGGGATTCCGTCTTATGTTGAGTGACTCGCTATTGTTGCTCGAACGACTCGAATCCCATCGAGCAAATGAGCCAACGAGCAATTGCTCGATCGAGTGACTCCTCGAACGACTCGACGACTCATTTCAGTATTTGAGGATACCTATGACATGGCTACGTATCAGTTGAGGATACCTTTTGAGGATACTAAATTGAGGATACCTGCGGCCTGGTATTGTTGGAGGATACCTGTTGCAGAAACCTGGATTCCGTTTCCATCTTGTCGCCAAAGCTCCAAGGCCACTACAGGGCTATGGTCTATCTGTCCTATCATTAGCTTCTACAACAGTCTTGTTCCACTGCGGCCTTGCACCAGTACTATTGACTAAACTACCATCCATTAATATTGACTTGTATCACTACTTCCTAGCTATGCCTTCGCTCAAGCCTTCAAAATGTTCAATCAGTGTATACATATAAGGCATTGCGTTATTGATATTCCTATCAGAGTCCGTAAAATTTCTAACGCGAATATTGTTGGAAAGACATACTACCGAGACCCATGACCATTCTGAATCATAAAATCACTGATTATAATTTGGCCGCACGAGTCATTGCGTCAAAATTATATTCAATGATTCAATGATTGACATTCTATTCGGCATTGTTGGTCATTGGCTTTGTTTTGCACTAAAGTTAAAATCACAGCCATTGCAAGCTGAGAAGACAAATCATATTCCTTTATCGAAACGTTCGAAACCAGTGACGTAATCATTGAGGGCCAGCTTCCCCCCTCCCCCCCCCCCCCCAAAAAAAAAATCCCGACTGGTACCCCTAAAAATTTTGAATGATACGATCTGCACAGGGCGTCAACTAATGTATTTACAGATGACATACCACACTTGGAGAAAGTTGACATTCTTCCGAGCATCCAAATATCTTTAAAGAGTGTCATTTGTGGCATATTTTTCAAAAATATCTCCGGGAGAAATTTACAAAATACATTGACACCCCTCCATACCTTTCTCTCACTGAAAAATTCATTCCTTCGTGATATGCCTATGGCAGACCCCCCCCCCCCCCCCCCTCCACACACAACTCCAAAAAAACCCGTGTCTCTCGCATGCTCGAAACATTTGCATCGCATCCAGTTATATAAGGTTTTCGAGGGTTTTCGTGGGAAAAACCGTTTGGATAAATGGTAGGTGTACCAAGTATAACGTATGGTTCTGAAGTGGTACCTGTAAACCAAACGGCTCTAAAGAGCTTGGAAACAATGCAGAATTATGCAGCCCGATTGATAACGAATGGATGAGGATCAAGGACAGGGAATAATTGTTGAAACTCTGTTATTTTTACTATTTGGAAAATCTCCCCGACTGCCGATGGTGTAAATTAATGTTCCAGAATATTTAGAATTCAAACACAAAGCGAGGATGGATGGTCCAACTGAGGGAGTTAACACAAAGACAGGATGGCTGGTCCAACTGAGGGAGTTGACACAAAGACAGGATGGATGGTCCAAATGAGGGAGTTGACAGAGAATTACTCAATGGAGATCTCGGACTTGGATGTACGGACAACCCAGGGTAAACAAATCGTCAGAGAAAGACCCGTGGAGGATTCTAACCTTAATTGGCGAGGCGATGGTCAAATCAAAGAGGTCTTTAGGTGGCCTGCGTGATAAAGTAGGATTTTGAAAAGTACCTTGATGGCACCTTTGGGGGTTGGGGGTGGGTGGGGGGGGGGGGGTGCTCGTATGCTTATCGGAGAGTGTGGGGCATGGGGTGTCATCAAACAGTTCATCTCCGAGTGTTGGGAGAAGAGAAAAGACGTGAGAATAGAGAGGACGTTCGGAGCACAGAGGTAACCAAGGCCTTCTCGCCTGAGAAAATTGTCATATCAGCGGCAGGTCAAAGTGTTATTATTATTAGTCCCCTTGGATACAAACAGCCCGTTAGGATTAGTAACTATCAAGTTACAGCGAAAGCAGGCGGCGGAGAGATCAACGTTTTTCCCTATATCCCGATAAATTCTGTCTTTTGATTGGTCAGAATGCCTTGGACAAATAGCCATGGCAAAGGGTGCGCCCAACATCCAAGGTATATGAGAGCGTACAACATCCAGGGTATAAGCGCACGCGAAACATCGGGGGTATATGGCTTCAATGAAAGCTTTTCGCTTCCGCTCTCCTCATTATAAAACTCGAACCAAAAAACCCGAAAATAGTCACAAATATCATCAGATTTCCTTCAATACAATCATAAAAATAAAATAAGAGCAAATAATTCGTCCCCTGAGTAAAATGTGCTCTATGTGCCAGTAGGCATATAGAACACCTTCTAACTCAGTGGACGATATGTCAACAAAATACTGTTGACTCGTTTCCTTAACGACCCAAGGGATGTAACTCTATCTGTTGTCTTCTGCGATTATAAAAACACAATTATTATCATGAATTTGGTTCAAATGATTGTGGAGCTGAGAAATGCGTCCACAAATTTATTTCCACTAACTTGTATTGTGTTTCAAACGGGACAAAAACGTTATCTCCGCCAACATGTATGGTATATAGAGATTTAATACCCGGATGTCTCATTTAAACACCTCGCCTGCGGCTCGGTGTTTAAAATCCGACATCCAGGTATTAAATCTCCATATACCATACATGTGGGCGGAGATAACTTATATTATTAAATGGATACTTACGAAGCTACTAATGCTTGTGATTCCAAGTTTATCTGATATTCCAGCATTCTCCCGTTTCGTGATCTGTGATCTATTTGGCATAAGAAATATGTTGAGGCCCACTTTAGTCCTTTTTGTAATAAATAACCACCAAATATTTAAATTGCCAAAATGCGAATGACTCGTTTTCAATATTTGATTTTCACCACAAAGTTTTGCGGCATTATCTTCCTAAGCCTGGAAATAAGCAATGCCTCAGTTACTGAACGGGGTCCCCAGAGGGTGAATTTGCTGAAGCTGTCCCACACAGAGGGCTAGAATCCCATGATTTATCCTTTCTGTTTAGACCTGAGACCTTGATTCAGATTGAGGTTCACAAAGGGTAAATTTAGCAACAGGGTAGCCTCATCAAATTTACTCCTTGAGGACTTGATTCTGCATATGACAGTGCTTATTTCTAGGCTTGTCTCCTTCTTATCGTTCAACTGACAGCAATGGGCTTTGGCACTATTGGCCTCCCGTAACAGTGTGCTAAGAAAGAGACACAATTTATTTTTTGTCGTTGTATAGTACAATAATCTTCTCCATGAAGCAAGTGAAAAAGTCCTTCCAAATAGCATGGTGAGTGTGGCGCGCTGACTTCCGTACAGCTGTATTTCTGGAACGTTTATTGGTCACATAAAGAAAAATGTTTCACCTGCCGCCATTTTAGGGCATGGGGTTGTGGTTGGTGGACTATTGTTTCTATAAAAACACAGTGCGCGAGAGTAACAAACACAACTCGGTTTTCATTTTTCTAGCGCCTTGCTATCCCCGGTCGCATTTTAAATAATATAATTTGAAGTCTGAAAAAATTAAAATATTACTAATGCGCAGAAAAACAAATTAAATGTTTGCAACATATTTTAGTTAATAATGTCAAAAAGCAAGTTCCGAGGCTGGAAAGTTGACATCGTGTTAGCAGTTTTTGCCCTAGCCTTTCGTTTGATGTTTGATGAGGCGGAAGCTGTTACGCTATGACTACAGTCACAGCGTAACAGCTTTCACGTCATCAGCGTCATCGATGGGAGGATTTAGTTCGTTGATTACACTTTACGCAATCTTGAGTTGTGACATTCTTCGCTGACACCCCAGCAATCCAGTTGCATTGAGATCAACGATACAGCATCCACAAAGAAAAACTCTCTCAAAACCTATGTATGTTTGAGCGAACGGTTCACACCTTTTCCAGTGACTGTTCCTAGACAAGGCCGCAAAGTGGACCCCACTCGAAGGTGGAGAGTGGGGGAGTTCTGCATTCCGAAAGGTAGCAGTAGACTTCTTAGTGTAGGAAGGACCAGTGACTATGAATACCTGGGGGTAAATATAAACATCACAGGAAGAGGCATCTACCGAAACCACACAAATAAATTGATTCTGAAGGGGAAGCGAATCCTTAACCAAATGAAACTTATGGGGAGAAACAGTTTCAATAAGGTTTTCGTGGGGAAAACCATTTGGGAAATGGTGGGTCTGCCAAGTATAACATATGGTACGGAAGTTGTACCCCTAAACCAGACAGCTGTTAATAGCTTGGAAATCCTGTAGAACGATGCAGGCCGATGGATAACAGGCTCGAGTAATGCCGCAGCACTAGAAGCAATCAGGGGTGAGCTTGGGTGGATGAGGATCAAGGACAGGATAGACCTATTGAAACTCGGTTATCTTAATTATTTGGTAAATTCCCCGATAGCCGATGGTGTAAAGTAATGTTCCTGAGAACTTTCAACTCAAATATCAGGTGGATGGTCCAAGTGAGGGAGCTAGTAGAAAACTACTCAATGGAGATCTCGGACCTTGACGTTGGGGCAAACCAGGACAAAAAGCTCGTCAGAGAAAGAGTCATGGAGGATTGTAACCGTAATTGGCGAGAGGGGGTCAAATCAAAGAGATCTTTGGGTGGCCTGCGTGATAAAGAGAAGCCTGGTTTTGAAGAGTACCTTGATGGCACCTTTGGGGGGCACTGTTGTTCAAGCTGAGTTCGCGGTCCCTGGAGCTGAGGGGAAAAATTGGGAAAAACAGTGAAAAGGAGTGCCAGATGTGTAACGTGGGCGTGATGGAGACCCTGGAACACTTTCTTATAGAATGCCCAAAATACCAGTCTAAAAGAACAAGATTCACGGGGAGTATAATGGAGAAGTGGGATGGGAGAATGAAGGACATGTGGTTAGGGGGCGACTCAAAGGAGAGGGTTAATATACTAATCGGAGAGATTGGGAAGAATGGGGCAAGGGATGTCATCAAGCAGTTCGTCTCCGAGTGTTGGGAGGAGAGAAGAAGCGCGGGAATAGGGAGGCAGTTGGTAGAACATGGGTAACCAAGGCCTTCTCATACGAGAACCGCGACAAATCAGCGGCCGGCCGAAGTGTTATTATTATATAGACAGGGAAACAAGTATAAATATAAGTTGGTCAAAGGACCCGAATCAGCGAATTAGAAAAAAACCTAAGTTGACCATCTGACAAAACCACAATATTCGTCATTCAAAAGTACCCTTAAGTTTCATAAATCATTTCGCAAGAAAGCGTTCGTGATGAACAAATTATCATGAAGGTGAGAATTTGAGCAGGCAGCGTTTTTCATCCAGATCTTGTTGAGCGATCACTCACGGAAAATGCCGTGCAATGTCGTATTCCATATTCGTCGTTCTAAGGAGAAAGGTTAAGTATGTATACACGTGTATAGCGTTCACGCAGTTTATTTTGGATTGCCGTTGTTAAAACACGTGTTGGGGATTTTATTGGAAGCATAGCTATGCTTTATTTAGAATAATACAAAGGGTTTTCGTGTCTAATAATGCACGATTATTGCTAAAATAATACACAATTGTTGTTCGAAGCGAGTGGCAATTTATGAGCGCGGCAACAAAAGTAAAATCAGAACGTCACCCTGGCACCAATTTTTCTTTGGGTCATTCTGCAATTTTGTCATTTCTTTTTCCTCTCTCTTTATCTCCCTTCAGTTAGCTCGATCACTCACTTGTCTTCGAGCAGTTTGTACACAATTTTTTTTAATCATGCCAAAGAACATAAAATACTTCCGTACCAGCCATTAAATACGAAAGGTTTAAAATGTATCGGAGACAGCCTTGGAAAAGCTAAACAAAGCTTACTGCTGAATCCACTTCAGTTTATGTACTATTGTGTTAATATGTAATCTGTTCTTCAACATGTTTTCTGAAATAAATATTGTTTAAACTAAAATCAGAACCCGTTCGTATTCAGAAATTATGTCACGGTGTTGTGTTTACTTCCTATCACTTTCGGTAGCTTCATTTTTATCTTCGCAATATCGTTTCTTCCGAAAATTCGTTTACATTAAAGATTTTCAATTACAGATTTTAATCCTTTGAACCCGGGCGGCCGCTTTTCCGACCAAGAACACGATACGTCATAACGTCATTAAATAGGATAGCTGTTCAGTAAATGTGTGGGGTAGACCAATCAATATTTTCAACGTGCAGCCTCGAGGCTGCACGTTGAAAATATTGATTGATCTACCCCAAATAATGACTATGGACTCTTCTAATTGCTGTCATTGAACTGACATGGAAGATACCACTAAGAGTTCAAAGGGTTAAGTGATTTCGCGCTCCTTCTGATGTTTTGCTGCTCAGTGGTTCTCTTGCCTTCAACAAATGCCAACACTGCTTGTGCGGAGTTAGTACGTTGGGGAGTATGACAGTTGCTCGTCGATGTTGGATGGTTCTCTCCAGGTACCCCGGTTTCCTCCACGCGTATGACTGTCCGACACGAGGTGGCCTTGACTGAGGCAAGTGCCGTTGAACCTCCGAAAGTAAATAACTAATTACAAAAAAAAACAAAAATTGATATACGCACAAAATGTTTAGAAACGTCCGTACACATAACGCGTGTTGGGAGAATTTTTACAGGATATTTTAATACTTGTAACTGAAAATAACACTTTTTGTTCCCCCTGACTTGTTCGAAATATCTTAAAATTGTGAAGAATCTGTTGTGACAATTCCGTACTTGTTCTTCTGTGACAGAAGCTGGAATAATCAAGTTAATTTCAATAGCTTTCGGCTTGACTGGTTAACTTTTTTATGGAAAAATACAGTGGTGATAAATCAAATCGGTTTTTTTCCACAGTAGATTTACTATCTTGACAATAAACAACTCAAAACGTAGAACCAGTAGTCTTTATTGGGAGCAAGTATTTTGTGGTTTTTCTTTCTTTCATTTTTTCACAAAGGTCAGCTTTTTTAACGTTGTAACCAATTAAATCATAAATTTTACCGTTATATATTCTGATAAGAAATTCATTCATCAAAAACAATTTCGTTTCAAAAATAAATTATGACGACAGGGTGCACGTTGGACAGGATTATTCAAACATTCTTAGCTACGCGGTAGTTGAAATGACGCCACCTGCTGGGAAATGTTTTCACTTTTGGCTGACGGAAAAATAATTGTGCTCAGTTTCGAAATTCCGAGCATGTAAAATGGGAGATTATTACCTACATGCGTTACCCGTTATATCCCCATGCAGCCACAAACTATCCGTTCTATATTGTTCTGTAAACTTTGTCCCATGTGTATTAATCCTTGAGAACCTTCTGGTTGGATGCATTTATCTTGCCAGTTTTTTGTTATATTATGACTTAACAGTGTTTCTGAATTATTGTTGCCTGCCTGCCTACCGTTTATAGCGGATTTACATAGCTGCGGACAACTTTACAGTGTTTCTGCATTATTGTTGGCTGCCTCTAGAGGCAGCCAACAATAATGTAGAAACATTGTTATGTCATCTACAGCTGTTAGTTCAGCGATCCGAACGTAGTGGCTACCCCTCAAAACTCGAAATTAGGAATATATATCAAGCTTTCGCCCATATTACCAGCTGCAATCGATAGTACACGTATTTCCTTACATTTGGGGAGAGTTTATTGATCCAAACTATGTTTTATTCTTTAATTGTCGTCATTTGAGTACTCGTGAGGCGTCAACGGAGATTTCGAAATCGGCCATGTTTTTGTATAAATATAAAACAGTAAAAACAATAACCCGGTAATCGCGCCGAAACGAATAGACCATTTTATCGATGCGGAATCGGAATCTCGATCTCATTCGCGCAGAGAAGGTCATCAAACTCGGTCGCATTCGCACAGAGCAGATTATAAACCGCCCTCTGCGCAATTGCGATCGAATTTCCGATTCTGCATCGATAAAAAGGTCTATTCGTTTCGGCTCCATTACCGGGTTATCGTTTTTACTGTTTTATATTTATACAAAATATGGCCGATTTCGAAATGTCCGTTGACGCCTCGCGAGTACTCAAATGACGGCAATTAAAGAATAAAACATAGTTTGGATCAATAAACTCTGCCCAAATGTAAGGAAATACGTGTACTATCGATTGCAGCCGGTAATATGGGCGAAAGCTTGATATATATTCCTGATTTCGAGTTTTGAGTTCCCATAAAAACATGATGGGAACTTTTTCTATAGGATTGAATGGGAAGAATCTGAACGTAGAGGGGTAGCTACTACGTTCGGATCGCTGAACATCTACATCTGTGTACATGCATACACGATTTATTTATTGGTTTAACGACACTTTGAACAGCAAGAGAGGGTCACCTCGTGTCTGACTATTTTACGGATGGAGGAAGCCGGAGTACCCGAAGAGAACAACCGAGCAACGGCGAGAGCAAGTATTTAAAGTCGTGAACAATGCTAACTTTTGGCTCAAACGATAACAAATTTTTTAAATACGAAGCCACAAAATGTTACTTTTTATCAATATAGAGGTGCGTTAGTCCCAAGCATAACTTTGTGTATTGCACTCCAGACATGCCAGTGAGGCACATGAGTCACCACGGGTATATATCAGTGTGTGGGTTCGAATACTTCCTACGCCCCTGATATGTTATTTATTTAATTATTTATTAATTGAGGTTTAACGACATTTTCGACAGCCAGGGTCACCTCGTGTCGGATAGTTTTACGGGTGGAGGAAGTCGGAGTACCAGGGCAGAACCACAGTGCAACGACGAGCAACTGTCAGATTCCCCAACATACCAACTCCACACAAGAAGGGTTAGGATTGGTTGAAGACAAGCGCATCATCGACGTGCATTACACCTTAGTACACAGCGTCGCCGTGCGCACGTGCATGGGTAAGCACAATTACCCCTGGTGGGGAGTCAACCGTGAACCTGTTGGAGTAAGGTTCAAAGCCGTAACCACTGGGCCACCCCCGCCCCACCCCTCACTGATGTGGTAAAATTAAACGACATATAAGAGGGGTCGGAATATGCATCAAAATTTGGCAACAATAAAATAAACCACTCAAATTGAATTATTATTTCGCATTTCATGCTAAACGCGGATCAACGTCTCATCCCATATTCATATTTGGATAAAGCAGCTGATAATTTATTTTAGCTCTTATGATAAGAACATGACCAGTGAATCAAGATCAAACGTTCGGTCACGTATATGGGCTACAAATGACGTATTTCGCGTGTCGTTCAACTTAAGACGAAACAAGAACTTGATTCAAATAAGATTTCGACATAGAAACTGCGTGGGTTTTAATAAATCCAAACAGAAACAAACAATGACATGGCAACTTCTGAAGTATTGTGGTACATAGTTCTGTATTTTGAACTACACGACGTTCGACATGTATCTAATTTAAAATTATGTTGATCTGGACACGGTGGAAAGAGGATGTTGTAGTTCAAAATATAGGACAAAACATTCTACCAGTGTTAGGCGCAATAGAATACAAGTAACGATAATAAAGTTAAATCGCAAAAGAACAATTACCAGCTGAATGTTCAGTGATAATGATTGCCAAAGATCCCAAGGAGGGGGGGGGGGGGGGGGGGCTGGAATTGCTGGGGGGGATGTATATCTCCCCGTCAAATTTTCTTGGGGATAGCCTATGCATTAAACCCTTTACCCAACGTAACGACCAAAACCGGCCAGCGCTATTCACAAAAATCGCCAATTAATTTTCATTATTTTTTTATTTTTTTGACTCAAAAACATAGGTTATGACCCCTCTTTGGAACGAGCGCGTCGAGCTCGTTCCAATGAGGGGTTATAACCTATGTTTTTGAGACAAAAAATGAAAAAAATTAGTTACTCAAGAATTTTGTTTGCAAGTGTCATCTGCTTTTCATGTGTGGTAAAGGGTTAAAGGTGACGGAATATCAATGAAACTGGATGTGTAGGGGAGGGGGGATTTGAACCGCCTTTCAAATCACCATTTTCCCCCAACATCAACACCCTCTTCACAGCCAGCGCCAGTCTCCCCTGCTTAAAGCAGAAGAGACTGGTGACGGCAGTGAAGAGGGTGTTGATGTTGGAGAAGGTAGAAGTGATAATGCGAGTTATTCTGTAAATAAAGACGAGATTGAAGCCGGTTTTCATACTTATCTTAGGAAAGGAACGTTTCTGTTTTGAGATAGGAAATTGCCAATGAAATATGCTTATTATCATCAAAATAAATGCGCCATGTTACCCTCGTAAATTTGCTTGATATTTCCCGAGAAATTTCCCGGTTCTGAGAGTAATTTCATTCCCGTTCCCGGTTCATAGAAATCCAAGGAAAATATTAAACCCATTTGCACTTGACCACAAAGTGTTTCCAGCCAAAATATTCAGACGATTTTCTACAGACTTATTCAAATTGTGAAAAAGAGAAGCGAATTTATGACAGCTAACAGGAGACCCGCGTCAGAGCTATAGCTGTATGTGTGTGTATGGTACTATTATAACCGTGGGGAATAACTGTCGGTGTCTGTTGTGTAACTCTGGAGTTCAACTGATGACTCGGAGGCAAATTAAAGATGATAACAATTTAATAGCGAATCTGGTATTTCAAATATCTAACAGCAATCAACATTTAATAACCGGACTTTATGGATATCCGAACAATTTTACAGCAATAGCTCATGAATAGAGGCAACTTGTTAACAACTTCCATAAGAGAGGCTTGCTGTCACACGACGATGAAGAAATCTGCCAAGTTTAAAACAACTGAAATTAAATTGGACTCAATGCGAATAGTGTAGATTGTCAATTCTACAACAGTAAATTAGTCTTTTGTATCAGTCATTTATGCTCTGAACATGCTTCGGTGATACTATTGGGCTCCTGTGAAAATTCGAAATCCGATTCTAAATTCGATTCGAAAGTCAATATTCAATTCGATTCAAAATCGGAAGTTCGAATATTTTCGAATAAACTTCGGCCATAAGCTTTTGACAGTTCTGAGTAGAAACGTAACTGACTTGTAACGGTAACGGTGTTTGTAGCGATCCAGCAACAGTGGTAACTAAATCGTTACAAACACAGTTACTGCTACAACAGTTCATTTCAAATTATTGTTCACTATGACCAGTGACCATTTATGAAAATTTTAAGTTTCGAACTTTGAAAAGTTATTCAGCTTTTCAACTCCAATAAATGATTTGTTCCACAACATGATCACATTATTTTATATTGAGTATTGTTCTGTTCGATCACAGAAACTTGATACATCGTCAAAAGCAACGGTTTTCTAAAAGATTACCCCTGATTATTATATAAACAGAAGTAGAGCAGGCTTTAATTTACAAGCGGATCGACTCCATTCGGCGTTGAATTATCGTTTCGTTTTAGAAATTCCACATTTTTATTTAAAACAAATGGCTTCACCACCGGAATGGAGTCGATCCGATTTAAAACGAGTTTTTTTCCGAGAAAACATGTGACAAAAGTGAGTTATCAGCGCTATCAGCCAGGTTCGTTTAAAAATGTTTATTGCTGCAGTTTCGAAGCAACAAAGTCAGCAATTTGAAGAGTTTCAATCAATAGCTAGTATATTGGTTTACCTCCGTTTGTAGGGTGAGAAGTGGTGAGATGAAAAATGCACTCTACGTAACTGTGTCTTTTAACCCCCTTCACTCATGTGACCTTAAACATCAATAAATAAATAAATAAATAAATAAATAAATAAATAAATAAATAAATAAATAAATAACCCCCTTCACTCTGATGTCAAAATAACAAAATTTCAGGAAGCTGTTTTTTCCCATAATGCAGCTAGAAATTTAACCAATTCAATCTCGTTTGACAGAGCTCAATGAGCTCTGTCAAACGAGATTGAATTGGTTAAATTTCTAGTTGCATTATGGAAAATTTTTTCTGCCTGAAATTTAGATATTTTGACATCAGTGCGCAGAGGTTAATAATGAGAGGTATTATTTGAGAAAAAAAAACATTTTTTTGGACGATGTATCCATTAACTGTGATTCGATCGAAATTCGATTCGCTTTCACCAATTCGATACGATATTCGATTCCATCAAACTTGTCAGTGCGCATGTCCCTGGGTACTGTCCGCGAGAACACACGGACATCCACTATTTGTGTTAGTTTAAACAATATTTATTTCCAAAGTTTAGAAAAAAGTTACACAAATCGAGTACGGTAATGATACACGTATCAGCGAGCACAAAACATTAATGGAAATGGATTCAGCCGCAAGCTGGTAGCTTATACTAGGCTGTTTCCATATAGATAAGTTGTTTATGTATAATCTAGGACTGACGACGATGACACAAGTCGGTGGATTGGTGCAGGCGCGTAGGGCTTTGTATAAACTTACGTATTGTCAGTGATTTATTGATGCCTTGGGGATGAAGTGAGCCATTATATGCCTTCTAAAAACACAAAGCCGCACGTACCTGCAACCAAGTCACGGTTTGTTAGGAATACGTATAAACAGTTGTACTTTGGATTTAAACATTGTGTAGGATAATGAAGGAGTGTGGTGGAAAGGTTTTGGTATCTAGACTGTTTCGGTGTTTGTAATAGTTGGTTGGGTGGAACGCCTGTATGTAGATCGGCATTGTAATTTATCGACGTGGGGAGGCCAGTCAGTCACGGAAAGTCGACCCTCATGGTTGATACGGTACATATTTCTAGGATTGGGTTTCATAGAGGGCATATGGCCGAGGTGGTTACTTGGTAAAGAGTATAGACACTACCAAGCTCGTTTCCCAAGCGTTAAACCGACAGTTCAGACTGCGTGGGCACCGCCTTTGGTAATTAAGTTCTCGAATGAGCATGCAGTCGTACATTCTTCCGCGAGTATGCACACCCAGATGCATAAGCACGCGCCGCACACTGTACAGCCACACATCTGTGTCTACAGATATGTAGCTGCGCAACACACAGCATACACACGCTCGCATATAAGCACGCACACTCACCGAATAATAAAAAAGTCCCCCCCCCCCCCCACGTAATGCCACACTGTTGTGTAAAATGAGCGTGAACGCGAGCAGTGGGGTAGAGTTATTTTTTTATTTAAACCTTTTAGTTAGCAAGATAAAACTGTGAGTTGTTTCAAAAACGTTTCTATTGATTTCGGGAGTGAAAAGAGAGCTGCCGTACAAAGGGGTGTCGACGCTGACAATACCTAACTGACCTATTGTAACTGTTCGTACGTCGTCGTGAAGCGGCCAGCGTGGCAGGAAATGTTCTGTTGTTTCCCGTTCGCCACATCTACAATAAAATGAAGGCGATAAGTGATTTCTGAATAGGTGATCATTAAGATTGCTGATCCTAGGCGGAGCCTACAAAGTAGAATCTGGGCTAATCTGGATTTATGACCGACATAGAAGCTGGGTATCTTGCGATTGTCTTTGTTAAGATACTGTTTGAAGCTGGTGGGATTAGGGTTTTCTCTCACGTGAACTGGGTTCTCATTCCAAAGGTCGGTTGTGGAAGGTAAAAAAGAAGATTGGTGACTGTGAGTTCGGCATCTGACATTACTCAGGTTAGAGTTGTTTCGAAGGTTGTGTTGTCGCGGAAAATACCGGATCGCTGGTCTCAGTGCTTTTGAGAAAAAATTAGTTCCCTCCCCGCCCCCCCCCCCCCCCCAAAAAAAAAAATGAATATGGCGCGGCTGTTGCACCCCTTTTGAATCCGTTCATAAATTTATAGTGCATTTGAAGCAGTTAAACACGTTTTTGGGTTACGCAGTGTATTATCTTCTGCCCCTCTGTCTTACAGTGCGTCTGTCATGGTCTTGTCATGGTTAGAGTTTAATATATTCCCTGGTTTTCTAGGAACCGGGAACAGGAAAGAAATTACTCTCAGAACCGGGGAGGCTAATCACAGGACAGACGATGGCCACAACGGACAAAGCAGTAATGGTCTTGAAGATTGAAGCTATGAAGGTCATAGGGTGGTCTAGATACCGGGGAATTACCCGGGTAATATTGTTGAAAAATTGTGTCAGTGGATATAAGTTGCCAACAATGACCTAGTGAGTTGTGTTCACAGTAATGCTCTCTTGATTACTGTGTATAATTGAGATGTGAGTTTGGGTCCTATTTCAGTTGGTGATGTGGGGCGCGGTGGCATTGCGGTAACAGGTTCTCGTTAAATCACCGAAGTTAAGCAACGTCGAGCCCGGTTAGTCCTTGGATAGGTGACCGCCTGAGCGATCGATTCGGACTCCCGCGTTGTGTCCTGGGGCAAGGCACTTAACCCGATTGTCCACATGGGGGCACGACGACGCCGTGTACTAAGGCGTACTGAACGTCGAGTGTACGCATGTCTTCAACCAATCTAACCTTTCCTGTGCTGCAGTGCGGAGTTACGATGTTGGGGATGTTGGGGAGCTGACAGCTGCTCGTCGTTGCTCGGTGGTTCTCTCCGAGTACTCCGGCTTCCTCCACCCGTAAAACTGTCACAGTCATGATAAGCCATTATGCATAAGTATATGACCTTAAACACCAATACATAAATAAATATAATTGGTGATGAAATGTTCAGCTGTTTGGATGTACTTTGTTGACTGTGTCTAGTATTTCCATACTACTTTGTGTAGTTTTGTTATATTTACTGCTGTGCGCAGTAAGATTGTTCTTGTGTTGTATTCTCATGTCATATCCACCTCTGCTTGTATGTTCGTCAGTCTGACCCTTGATTTTATTTACTAGAAATTCCTACAATATCAAGCAAATGTATAAGGGTAATCCGGCGCATTTAATTTAATGATAATGAGCATATTTCATTGGCAATCTCCAAACGGAAAATTTCTTTTCCTAAGATAAGTATGAAAACCTAAACCTGCTTCAATCTCGTCTTTAATTTCAGATTAACTCGCATTATCACCTCTACCTTTTTCCAACATCACCACCCTCTTCGCTGCCGCCACCAGTCTCCTCGGCAGTGATTTGTTGCAGTGATTTATTGAAAATGGTTCGCCAGTAATCAGGACTGTAAAAATTTCTGGCGTGGAAGGTCTGACGAAATCCGACAAAGTTTCAATTCAGAAAACTTCAGTTCAATAAACAAACAGTGCCACGCTTCATTCCCAGTTCCGTATTGTAGATTTCCCGGGCATCGGGGCCGGCTTTCGGAACCGGGAACCCGGGAATTCACGTTCCCGAGATTAAACCCTGGTCGTGGTTCGTACTATTTTTTCGACATCAACCACTTTCCAACCGAACCGACCGATTGTAGAATTCATTGGCAAATGTAAGTACAGAACAACCGCCGTGGACTGGTCAATGAGGTGGGCATTATTTCCACGAACACAATAAAGTTATATTCCAAACACTAATTATAGGAATAATCATCAACAATTTATTTAGCGGAACACCGGGTACAACGCGGTGCTTCATAAATTAAAATTTTGCTGATGATGATTTTATTACCTGGTAAACGCTTAGGTGGACATCACTGTCCACGCGTGGATTACCAAAAGTTCAGGGCGACTGTACTGTAAAGCTGGATACATTTGTAGATAATACAACTTCACTTGCATCCCTTCAAACTGTAAAACGCATCATGTAATCGAGAACCATATCTGTGAAAAAAGTATAGCGGGGTCGTGAGTGGCACGTGTCTTGTCAGGCAGTAGTCAGTCAGACCACTCAACTCAAACTGAAAGCTCTTCTGAATTGAAAGATATAAACACAGAGCGGAAGTTACAATACAGTCGCCATGGATTGGTCATAATCCGCGCGTGGGCAGTGATGTCCGCGCATGTGCATATTAGGTAGTAAAAAATCACCCTCAGCAAAATTTTAATTAATGATGCACCGGGTAAAACCCGGTGCTTCATTAATTAATTTTTTTAGGATTATTCCTATAATTAAAGTTTGGAATCAAATATTATGGCGGCCGTGGACATATTGCCCACTCGTGGACAGTGACCAATCCACGTCGGCCGTACTGCAGAACTGATGCCACATAAATGTCAAATTTCGGCTCTAATCGAATTCCGAATCGAATCAGACTGGATTTCGAATCGAATCGAATCGCGCTTCAGGTTGTAGATATTGCACCTTCTTGCAACCGGAAATATGTTCAGTCTTCATCCAACTAGGGCTATTGTATGTAACGGCGACTCGCCTGTTTGAGTAAATTCACCAAAAAAGCGGAATATTCCAGAACGTACACAAAATAGTGTCTGAAACGGAACCTTCTTAACCCTTTACCCAACGCAGATGATATCAAAATTTATTATTTTAAATATAATTTTTTTAAATTGTTCAAAAAATTAAAAAAAACCATATCATGTGACACCTCATTGGAACGAGCTCATTGAGCTCGTTCCAATGAGGGGTCACATGATATTGTGTTGTTGAAATATTTTGAAAAATTTAATTTCTTCGACTGCTCAATTTGCATATTACGCGGGCGGATGCGGGCGATTCGTTGGGTAAGAGTTAAACTCTTCTTCGGGAGACTAGGTGATAGCAGAAGGTTCATGACTCAAGAGGAGACATTTGATAGAATTTTGGGAATATCTAGATAATTCTGAAATTTCCTAATCGGCGTGTTTCGAATAGAATCCAATCAAATCATCGAGGCGATTGCAAATCGAATCTAAATAATTTCGCGCCTTTGCGGGGCCGTAATTAAAACACATGATCATTGATAGTCACATGGAAAGCCCAGCTGCCCAGGGCAGGGGCGTGGCGACAGGGTGTGTGTGTGTGTGGGGGGGGGGGGGGTGTCACCACTTCCCCCAATCCTGGCCAAAATTTCCTATAGATGGAAATTCGGAGGGTAAGTCACGAGCAGTTGGAAATTCCATCTATCCGGATTTTAGAGCTTCTTTCGCGATACTGATGCCTCTTTTACTTCCCAAAATCCCAACTCGGTTTCAAATCAGCAAAAAATCCAACTGTTACTATTTACAATTACAGTGTATGCAATATCAAGCTTCATAAGTATGCATGGTGTCAATCGATACGAGATTTCTATAGTACGTTTACTTATCGTAATAAAAAAAAATCCTCGAAATGCACTTCAAAAAAATCACATCAGGTATAATTGTTAATTCCATCATTCACAGTTACAAAATGATGAAACATCGAAAACTGATCTGATTTAATGTGAAGTTCGAAGTTTGAGCATTTGTTCAGCACATATTCAATTCCCAGAATAATACCAAATAATAATAACAGTCCCCCCCCCCCTTCCCGGTCCCTCCCCCTAGTTGGAATTCACTACCCTACACCCCCACCCCCTCCAAAACCTCTAGCAACGTCTCTGGACCAAGGTGTCCCGTGTTATTATAAAATCGTCGCAATTTGATTTGTTCAAAATACTTTATTATAGGCCTAAAACTGTCACAGGTTATTTATTTATTTATTTATTTATTTTTAGGGTTTAACGACACATTAACAGCCAAGGTCATATTGTGTCGGTGACAGTTGCACGGGTGGAGGAAGCCGGAGTACCCGGAGAGAACCACCGAGCAACGACGAGCAGCTGCCAGCTCCCCAACATCGTAACTCCGCATTACAGCACAGAAAGGGTTAGATTGGTTGAAGACATGCGCACCATCGACGTGCAGTACGCTTCAGTACACGGCGCCATGAGAACTATCGGGGTGAAGAGCCTTGTCCAAGTTCACAACGTGGGAGTCCGAATCGGTCTCTCAGACGGTCACCCATCCAAGGACTAACCGGGCTCGACGTTGCTTAACTTCGGTGATCTAACTAGAACCGGGTACCGCAACTCCACCGCGCCTCCGATTGGTTAGTTGAACCAGGCATCGGAATTAGTCATGGTAACGGCAAGCAGCCACGGATTTCACTACGGCAATGTCTATGGCTATGATTATTGTGTAATTATAGGCTCATTGTCTGAGCAAGTTCGTTGATTTTTAGAATGATGGTGCATTGGAAATAAAGCAACATACATCTTGTCAGGAAAAATCAGCTTCAACCAATATCTTAGTGAGCTGTTGGCGGATGATCCGGTCTCCCCACTCTTATTTTTGTAATTCAGTTTTTTTCACAAGTACCGAGCACCGAAGCAGGAGACACGACATTCATTCATAACCTCCATTTATCATATGACTCGTCCGTTTTGTTCACTTCAAAACATTTGATATTTTGTTTTCATTTTAATCAGTGATAAATAAAGCCTTCCGTCAGTTTCATTGGTCAGTTTCAAAACTAGACAATTTGATTGGCTGAACAAAATTCAACCGGGCCACATTTTCATAATTTACATAATTAGAGTTGGGAGCTTTAATTGGTCAATTTCAAAACTGGACAATTTGATTGGCTAAACAAAATATAACTGGGTCACATTTGCATAATTTCAGTAGGGAGAGTTTACGTTGTCTGTCCTATTTAGGGTGGGTAAAATTGTAGTAATCTTTTACCTACAAGAAAAACGCCATTCATTTTTTTTTATATTTTCCCTTTTTGCTTCCAAAACATAGGTTATGACCCCTCAATTGAACGTGCTCGACGAGCTCGTTCCAATGAGGGGTCATAATCTATGTTTTGGAAGCAATAATGAAAATTTTTAGTTATACGAGGATGTTTTTTCCAAGTGCCGTCTGTAACTCAAGTTAGGTGATGAGTTAAAAAGTCATAGTAAGTGGCTAATTTGTGCGTGTGTGTGTCATATGATAAATAGAATATGAAATGAGTGTTTTTTATATAATATTTATGAAACTCGTCCGAATTTTCCGTTTGGGCTCGCCAAAACGGAAAATTCTTAGACTCGTTCCATAAATATTATATGAGAAAAACACTCATTCCATATCCTCTATATCCGCGACAACACGTGGACATCAGTAGTATATATAATGAGGGCATGAACACCCCCCCCCCGTACATGCCCCTCCGTGTACTTGCTGGGCCCGCCCCACCCAGACGAACCATGAGCCCTTATTTCCAGTACACAAGCCAGATGGCCACGGCGGAGATAAGGAGTTAGGAAAAAGTAAATGTAGCTCAAAGTGCTTTTTTGTAGACTGGGTGGTGTCCTCTACAATCCCAAATGGAGTTGGTCTAGCAATGACCTCTGTTAACTCAAATGTGGTTGACCTTGCAATGTACTCTGTGACCCCAACTGGAGTTTGGTTGTGATATACTCTTATCGGTGAGACAATAAAGTGTATTCAGGGACCTCAGCTAGAGTTTGATTTGTGATGTACTCAGTTACCCAACCGGAATTGGGTTTGTGGTGACCCTGGTGATCCTATCTGGGTTGGTGGTGACCTCGGTGTCCCCAACTTGAGGTGGTCTTGCAATGACCTTTGTGACCCAAAAATGGAGTTGGGTTGTGGTATACTCTATCGATGGCACACCAAAGTGTACTCGGTGATCCCAGCTGGGGTTTCCTATCTATAAAGTGCTCTGTTACCCCAACTGGAGTTGGTCTAGTAATGCACACTGTGACTCCAAATTAGAAATGGGTTTGGGGTGATCGCTTTATCTTCAAAGAAACAGCGAAATGAACATTCCAACGCCGTGCTGGCGGTGCGGATGGTCGCATCAGATCCCAATCTCCTGGTCTATAAACAAGCTCGGGTTCAGAGTCTGATTCTGGTCCCTGGGGTTCCCGCTACCACGTATCCGACTGACCATGACCACTTCCCTGAATTTAACTTCCCCAGATAAAATCAGAGAGCTCCTAATGAGTGGTTTGGAGGCCTGTTGAGGCTTTAAAACAGAGATCAGCTATGGAGGAGAGTTTGGCCTCTACAAAGGTGTAAAGGGGGGGGGGGGGGAGGGGGGGGGGGGCGTGTTTCTTTGCCTTTTTAGCCAGGCGGTGGCTAACGGATTTCCCAAGGATACTAACAAGGACACAAGCGACTCTAGAGCTATAACAATTGGAGTAGCGACTATAACAGATAATAATCTAACAACACCGAGTCCAGGCCCTAAGCTGATCGGGTGCAAGAGACGTTTTAACGCCTCAGCTAAATTAACACTTCGCCCATACTTCAGAAAGATCGTCTGGGCGCGAGTTCGCTCGCTAGTCGAGTTATTATATCGCAGATCGCCTGGATGCGGTGGCCAATTCCATCATCACCCAGCCCTGTGCATAAACCTATGGTGTTATGGTTATTGATCTATAAATATTCAACGGTCAAACGTATCTTGGTGGCGGTCTGGCAGAAACCGTAGCGGACCAATGAAAATGGATTTAATCAAGGTGCTATTAAACCTCCGATCTATTATTCTGTGTTCTACGTCGTTCAGTGAGAGTTTAATGTCATCAGCGCGGATAGTGTTTGTGAGCTCTTTATCGGCGTAAAGCTGACCACACATTATTTATTTATTTATTTATTTACTTACTTATTTCTTTATTAGGGTTTAACGACACTTTCGACAGCCAGTTATCACACATAATGTCCAGTTTTTGTAACACAGATGTAAATTTGAGGAGAGGGGCCCCCAAGAGTACCTTGATGAATATTGTGGATTTATTGGAAAACGTTTATTGCAGAGAACTTGTAGGACCGTGCGAAGCTTCGAATATCGATTCGATCCGAAATAATCCCCATGATTCGATATGATTCGATTTCAATCTCGCCGATTTGAAAATTTTCGAATTGTCGGGATGTTCTCAAAATCCTACAAAGTGTCTCCTCTTGAACTCTTCTTCTATCACCAGGTGTCCTGTACAGCAGGGGGGAGGCGTCCTGTACAGTAGGGGGAGGTGTCCTGTACAGTAGGGGGAGGTGTCCTGTACAGGAGACCTGATTATGGGCGAAGAGTTCAATGAGGTTCCACTTCCGAAATTACATTGATCCGTTCTACAATATTCCGCTTTTTTGCAAGAGTCGTCGTTGCACACAATATTTGAGTGGATACTGACAATATTTATCGTTGTAAGAAGGTGCAGTATCCGCAACTTTAATAGCAGTGTGAGATTCGATTCGATTCGATTCGAAATTTGACGCCTGATTCAATTCGTGATTCGATTCGACCTGACATTTGAGATTTGCAGGGGCCTAAGAAGTCGGGCAGTAACTTCAGTCTGATGACTGGATTCTTGTTTCCATCACTCAACGCATACCCAGCCTTAGTCCCCACAACGAAAATATGCTTCCTACCCAACCAGGAATTTCCCACTGTTTTGGATATTGCGCAGTCTGTGCTTCAGCCTAAGCTGGAAGTAAGGTTGAACAATCTTGAAGTCAAGCTCCCACGCGCCTGCATCTGTAACAGGATTCCTGCACTCAGCCAACCGGTTACTGTATCTCGATGGTAGTTTATAGCGTTTCCATATGGTCGCACACACAATGTCCAACTCACTCCCCGGCTCAGTAGATTTAGTTTGAGAGTCTAGGGCATCTGGAACAGCAGCAGGAACCTTTTTCTCTCACATACCTCGTCAGAGTGATGCAGCGCCTATAGTCCCACGTCCCCGAAGTCGAATGTATCTCCAAGATTGGTGAGCTGAAGGGTTGCCGGCGGCCTTACTGCATATTTACCTGGTCCTCCACTTCCATCCATTTTCTCTAGAATGCAGTGTGACTGTTAGGTAGTCATGTCCATCTTTACCCAAAACCTGAATTGTGAGCTGGTCAATGGGGACTGAGACGAGCTTTGCATATTGTAGATGTGGGAAGGCCTCCGTCCTACAGCTCGACTGAGTTCATTATATGCCGTAGTCGCAACGATAAATAATGTTTTGAAGATCTAACGGAAAGATGCTACTGAATATGACTACCTAAGGCTATTCGCGCCTGGGCAAAATAGCGGTGGGTGGCCCGCCCCCGAAATTGGATTCAACGTCCAGAGCACTGGGTTTGGTTGTTCTCGAAGTGGGCCTGGCCACGGCCTCAAAAATGCTGATAAAGTAATATATTATTCCAGCTTATATGCTGAACTTATTAAAATAAAAAGTATAAATGACTTCTCTTGCGGGGCAGAGTGTGTGTGTGTGTGTGGGGGGGGGGGGGGGGTGGAGAGGTGAGGAAGTGAACGCATTTGCTTTCAGCGATTCAAACTATCTCTTCTCATTGTTACGTAACTCAGGTATTGACGCCGGAGCGGAACCGCCACGTTAAAGCCATACGGGAACACCAAGCCATCAGAATCCCAAGATCTTGAAAAAGGACAAAACTACTCACGGGATCAACAAAGAACTGCGATTATATTAACGAGGCTGTGCGGAGGGTATGCCAGCGCATGTGCTCTTGTTCATGGGACAAATGACCACACTCTGTCCTCCCTTGCCCCTCCCCCTCCCCCCCCCCCCTCAGACTTTTATACGCTATCGAATGAGCAGAAGAACCGAGTTAAGACTTATTATCTCTTAAATCAAGTCTTACGCATCTATGTCTGAATTAAAGCATAATATCTCTTGAATTAAGACTTATGTATATCTCAATTAAGATTAATTATCTCTTAAATTAAAACTTACATTTCTCCGAGAAAAGACTTACATGTACAATGTGGTCTGGTGTGGTAGTATCGTGTCGGTCTCTCTCACACATTTCTCTAATCGCTGATCTGCCCGAAGCTCCGTGCTATACAAGCCTAGGATTTCTGTGGGTAGACCATAATGCTATGCTATGACGTATTGTTGGATATACTTGCTTATCTTTTATGGTAGTATACTGTGGGCCGTTGCCTCTCATACCAAGCTGTTCAAACGTACCGAAATGCACCTATGCAATGAAAGCGCATCACATGTGGCACATATAGAATATACCCATAGTAGCTCGGTGTACCAAATGTTCACCACGAGTGGTGAAGTGGTGTTAATCGCGAGCCTTCGGCGCGCGGTTAACACCACTTCACCACGAGTGGTGAACATTTGGTACATGAAGCTACTTCGGGAATATTTTATTTATTCTATGATCGTCAGATTATTAAGAGTCGCTATTATTTTTTTCTCGATTTTATTGAGCACCAGATGTACATACGAGCGAAACTGTTTTGTTTACACGAGCATCGGTGGGCGGTACTTCCGCTGTCAATTCTATCGCCGAAACGAAATGAAAAAAAGAAACTGAGCCTTTTTCGTTTTAATAACATAATGACATACTGTTTCGAGTTATGCATGCTTTATTAACATGGGACCATGCACGTTTGTTAATTGTTGGCCTCTTATGAGGTAAACCCATTTAAAAACGTAATAAATAATTGCCACTTCCATTTCACTCTTCGCGAGGCGACGCGCGATAAATTTAGACAAGTTTGCATTCAGGTCGACGTCACCAAAGGTCAACGGGGATGCAGTTCTACTGTAGGTGTAATTTTTTACTATTGAAATCCCATTGCTGGCGTGTTCATCACGGTTAGTGTGTAAAGCTAACATTTATGTCATAGGCTTTTCATATATAGTGGAATAGGTAATCATGGTATAAATATGCATATACAAGATGTACCGATGTGTAATATTCGAATCTAGTGGTTACTCGTACGACTCTAATCTTCATCTTGGTATTTGTGAACTTTAGAAATGTGTCGTTTATGATTAATGTAGGTCACTGTGACCCCTTTGCCTTTGTGGCCTGCTGCCCTCTACTGCTGGCAATCACAACAACGATTTGTCTGAAGACTACTACTATCTTCTACCATAATTTCTGATGTGTGCATTAGTACTGCTGCCAGACTCCGCCACTACTATATCGAAACTATCAATCACTTCTACCCGTATTCAAATACCACTATTCTGGGGGCATCGCTACTATTGATTTCTACCTTCCTTTGTAACTGACTTCAACGATGGCTACCCATATCTATCCTATGATCATCTTCCACTGATCCATCCTACCCTAAGTCTTTCATTACTACTCCTGGCTTGTATCAGCACCAACCTGTTCTTTTGTCATCTTTCGCTACTGTTGTCTCCTGTCAAGACTGCATCTCCCTCCCACTCCCTCTCCCCCCCCCCCTCTATCTCTCTTCCCCCCTCTCTCTCTCTCTCTCGCTCTCGCTCCCTCTCTCTAACTCCTATGACCTTACTGCTACTAAATCTAATCGCCGCTACCAGTACCCAGTCTCCTTCATTAATGATCTACCGACCTTTTCTACTATCAGTCCATAGGGTGTCTAAACCGGTTGGCCTGCCTCATATAAAGCCATGGGGTATTCCTTAGCGTGGTAATATCTGAATCCCCTCATATACTCATCTTGATATTGAACAGAAACGTTCTCTGCAAACTCACTGACGACATTCTTTTCTAAGATCTCTCTACGGCTATAGAATCCCCTTTAACGCATGAGTCCTGGGGACCATACACTGCTAAAAAGTTCTTTTGGGTCCTATACAGAACCAAACATTTTTTTGTGGTTCTACATAGAACCAATTTGTTCATATCGGTTCTAAAACATAAAATTGGTTTGATAATTTCTAACTGATATATGTTTGGTTTTACACAGAATCAAATGTATTAATTGGTTATATTTAGATCCAGTTTGTTCATATTGGTTCAAAATAGAACCAAAAAATATTAGAATGGTTCAATATTGAACCATCTCGCTAATGTTGGTTCTAAATCATGAAAGTGGTTTGATAATTTATAAACTTAAATATATTGGATTCTTTGCAGAGCAACCGTGATTCTGTGGATTTAGAGAGCATTGCGACTTGGTTTAACAAACATGGACCATTCGATCCAAATGAGCCCTCTTTGCGTTCCTTATCCTCAGGTTTAACAGCGGGAACGGCCAATAATATCAACTGTGAGCAGGCAGAAGTTGTTGGACAATAGACAACCACAGGGTTCAGATAGATTCGAACATTCTTTTCTCTCGACTACTTGCCATCGCTCAGAGGGAAGAAGATATCGCTAGTTATTTCAGTTACAGTACGTGGAGAGTGGATTGTAACTAAATCACCCGCGGGGTGGAGTTATCACCCAAGCTAAAACTTTCAAATTTTGTGCATATCGACAAAAAATACAAGCAATGTTTCTGCCAATGGCCCTCTGGGTTTAACCCGGAGGTCCATTGGCTGAAACGTTGCTTGTGCTGGTTATGCTTTGCAACAAATTTGCAATTACTGCTTGAGTGGAATCTCCACCCTGTGGGTGATTTAGTGACAATACACTCTCCACGTACTGTACGAGCTGACAGTTATACCAACATCCTCATTCAAGGACAATGCACTCCGAACGCCCGTAAAAGCAAATCTAGCAAACGATTTAGCAACAGGTATTAAACTGACTCAGGTCTCAAGTGATGCATTGATTGTTATTGATGGCGGTTCATTTCTTCATCGGATGAAATGGCCAAAATATGGAACATACAAAGATTTAGCTTCCAGATATGTAGATCATGCCCGACAAAAATGCGGTGAATGTTGCGTGGTTTTTGATGGCTACATGCAGGGTCCTAGTACTAAAGATCAAGGGCATAGACGTCGAACTGGGAAGACATGTTCAGATCTTCACTTAGTTTATACAATGGCAATCTCTTCAAATCAACAAACTTTCCTCTCGAATGAAAAGAATAAGCATCAATTTATAAAGCTACTCAGTCAAGCTCTCATGGCTGATGGACAGGAAGTACACAACAGTTCTGGTGACGCAGATACCTCCATTGTTTTGCGTGCTATCGAGCTTGCGTCTGTTGGGAAGGAGGTGGTAGTTTTTTTGTGACGACACAGTCGTGTTAGTACTTCTGATATATCATTGGAATCAAAGAATGGGGCAGATTTATTTGAAGTCTGGTACTCGAGATGCCCACAAAGGTGGGAATTCGTGAAAAATTACTGACCTTGTGAAAAAAGCCGGCATATTAATCAAGACCAATATTCTGTTCCTTCACGCCTGGGGCGGCTGTGACACAACGTCGGCAGTATATGGTCACGGTAAATCCTCTCTCATGAAGAAGATCGCCAAATCCTCAGACATTCAACAGGCAGCTTCGGTTATTAGTAAAGGTGTTTCATCTCCTGATGAAGTTGGTGCAGCGGGCATCAAGCTCTTTGTTGTAATGTATTCAGGTAAAGCAGATAGCTTAAACAACCTGAGATATGTTAGGTTCATGAAAATGCTTTCATCGTACAAAACCGCCATTGAACCCCAGAACCTTCCACCGACAGAGAGAGCGGCATATTTCCACAGCCTTCGTGTCCATTTGCAGGTACTGACATGGATGTATCTAGGGGAGGTCGATCTTGAGCCTAGGATGTGGGGTTGGAAGCTACGCGGTTCAGAGCTTACTCCTTTTATGACTGACATTGAGGCAGCACCGGACAGTCTGCTGAAGTTTGTAAGGTGCAACTGCAAAATGACATCAAAGAGTCCGTGCAAAAACAACTTGTTCTCATGCCGGAAAAACGGTCTAAAGTGCGTTATTACTTGTGGAAATTGTCTCGGCGAGAGCTGCCAAAACGCAGAAGACGTAGCACTTGATGACGAGATCGAGTGTTAAACAATTTTTTGCTCTAACTTGCGTCTTATTTGTATTGAGAATGTTATTCGCATTTTTTTGAGTTTTTGAAGAAAAAAAATTGGGAACTTTTGGGGGGTATTTTCGTCATAAATTAAAGACGAACATTCAACTGGACAACAAAATTATTGATGAAGTGTCCACTTTCTATGTTGGTGAGAAGAATATGGTATATTCTCGCAAAATGACCTCGTTATAGTGGTGTCTTAGCGTTTTTATTAAAAAACTCGTAAATTTTGCCGCTGAAAAATCATGAAAACAAAAAAGGTGCCATAAAAACTTTTCCCCACTAAGGATTTCGGAGGATTTTGGATATGTTGTTCCTGGCAACATTCCGCGTTGCATGATACCAAATAGGGCTTTTTGCATTTTTTTCCGGGTTGAACCCTAGATCGACCGGACTATGATGGCTCGGCAGTCACGGTTAACCGATCATGACCAAAATAGGACAATCTCATCTGGATATCATAACAAGTTATCCTACCCAGTTACAATGAAATCCCTTCATAAAAAACAACCTGTAGACAGTGCTAAAGGAATCTACGTCACCTGACCAGGCGGCGGTTGCGGCTGACCAATCGTGACCAAAATAGGACAGACTCATCTAGACAGCATACCAAGTTACAATGAAATCGCTTCATAAATATCAGCTGTAGACTGTTCTAAACAAGTCCAGGTCACGTGCCTGTGCGGTAATCACGGTTGACCGATCACGGCCAAAATAGGTCGTTCTCATCTATACATCATACAAAGTCATCCTTCTAATTTACAATGAAATCCCTTCATAAATATGAGCTGTAGACTGTGCTAAAGAAATCTAGGTAACGTGCCTCTGTGGCCGTCACGGTTGACTGAAGCCGACCAAATTTGGACGTTCTCGTCTTGACATCATACAGAGTTATCCTACGACGTTGCAATGAAATCCCGTCGCGAATACGGCCTGTAGACTGTGCTAAAGGTTTTCGGATTTCGGGCTCGCGTACCCGTCACAGTTTACCGATCGCGACCAAAAGGGGATGTTATCATCTAGACATTATACAGAGTCATTCTACCAAGTTACAATGAAATCGCTTCATAAATACGACCTGTCGATTGTGCTAAAGGTTTTCGGGTTTCGGGCTCGCGTACCCGTCACGTTCGACCGATTGCGACCAAAAGGGGAGGTTCTCATCTGGACATGACCTCGAACCTGCATATGAAATTTCGTGATGATCGGACAAGAACTACGGGGTGTAGCCTGTTCTAAAGAAAACGTGAACAGACCCAGAGACTTATAGACTGACAGACATTCGCATGCGTGATGACAATAGCTTATCTTCACTTTGCCAAGTTAAGCCAAGAATGAAAGAAGAAATACAAAACGTCATAACAGAACGTCAATCGTTTATTGACCCTTTGAACTCTAGTGGCATCTTCCATGCCAGTTCAATGGCAGCAATTAGAAGAGTCCATGTTCATTATTTGGGGTAGAACAATCAATATTTTCAAATATTGATTGGTCTTCCCCACACATTTACTGAACATCTATCCTATTTAATGATGTGGGAGCGCGGTGGCTCAGTAGGTAGAGGTGCAGGCTGCAAGCCGAGAGGTCTTCGATTCGAATCCCACCTGCGGCAACCGCTATGTGTCCTTGGGCAAGACACTTCATCTCCATTGCCCGCTTGGGGGCACGGTGGCGCTGTGTGCTAAGGAGTACTGGTGCACTTGTCTTCAACCAATGCTAACCCTGCCTGTGTGGAGTTCGTATGTTGGGGAGCCGTTGCTCGGTGGTTCTCTCCGGGTATTTCGGCTTCCTCCACCCGTAAAACTGTCGCGGTCATGATTAGCCATTGTGCATAAATATGTGACCTTAAACACCAATAAATAAATAAATAAATAAATAAATAAATTTAATGACGTTATGGCGTATCGTGTTGCTAGTCGGAAAAACGGCCGCTAGTGATCAAAGGGTTAAGATACCACGTTCATGTTGTTTCTCGCATTTCAAGTGATCATGTGCAGATAACACAAATTATTCGTATTTTATGAGACATCAATTAGTGGTGTTGAATTTACTGGTAATATATTCGCATAATTTTCAAAGGTAAGGTCGTTACACATGCCGACTGGAAAGAATTAGATATTTATGGAATATAATCCTCCCCTCCCTGAACCCATCTGGTGAAGAGCTTAAATCACAATGTAGATGTAATAATTCGATATCATCGTTTGAGAGAGTGGGATATGGGTGTGAAAAAACACGCTCTCTTTTTCCGTCAGATAGGACTGAAGGGGTCCAAAATAGTGGTATCGGGCTGGTTTTCGTGTTAGGTATATAATAAACCATAATATTGTCTCCGAAACATCGTATTCAATGGGTTGCGTGGTATTTTGAGACAAAACCATGGCCATGGATGTACCATGTAGGGCCCTACGAAGCTTCGAAATTCAATGCGTCCCGGCGATTCGATTCGATTTCTAAAATTTTCGAATCGTCGATATGTTCTTAAAGTTCTGCCAAGACCAAGCCGTCCTCTCTTGAACTCTTTTTCTTACGCCGGGTTTCCTGTACACTAGACCTGATGTAAGAAGAAGAGTTCAAGAAGCTTCCGCTGCCGAAACTACTTTCATTCCGTCTTGGACTATTAATCGTTTTTGATTGACCGAACAGAGGAGCCGCGGTTATTTATTTATTTATTTATTTATTTATTTATTTATTTATTTATTTATTTATTTATTTATTTATTTATTTATTGGAGTTTAACGACACTTTCGACAGCCAGTGTCACTTCGTGTTGGAAGTTTTACGGATGGAGGAAGCCAGAGTGCCCGGAGCGAACCACCGAGCAACGGCGAACTACTGTCAGACTTCCCAACGTACTAACTCCACACAAGCAGGGTTAGCATTGGTTGAAGACAGGTGCACCATCCCCACGTGGTCAATTCTCAGCTGACTTAGGGCGTAGGGTATTAATTAAATAAATAATTAATTAATTAATTTGTTGGGGTTTAACAACACTTTCGACAGCCTGGGTCACCTCGTGTAGGACAGTTTTACGGGTGGAGGAAGCCGGAGGACCCGGAGAGAACCACCGAGGAACGACGAGCAACTGACAGACTCTCCAACAGAATAACTCCACACAAGCAGGGTTAACATTGGTTGAAGACAGGTGCACCATCGGTTATCCCAAACAGTGGGTCAGTTCATCCTCCGGTACCTCTTTCTGTTTAAACTTGAGATCTTGATTCTGACTGAGGTGCACAGAGGGTAAATTTAGCGATGCTACCCCGCTGTGCAGGGTACCATCGCCAAATTCACCCTGTGGGGACCTCATTTCGCAAATGACAGCCTTCTTATTTCCAGGTTTGGGGGTTGTAGGTGTTAACAAATATATTGAGAGAATGTTTTATGAAAAGCATTATTATCAAGGCGTCCTTTTTAGGGGAAATGGGTTATCGTCACGAACGCTCTTCCAAGACGTGTCTTGTATTAATGAGGAGCTTGTCCCGTGCTCATGAATCGAAAACCACCCAGCACAGTTATATTCAGATGTCGAGCTTCGTGAACTATAAGAACACAAAAATTAGTAGAGTGAAATTCAAGTTTCAGTTTTCCAATGACAGAGTGCGAGTTTTGGGCTTTCACACCCTGCAGAATCACCCGCATATATTAAAGATTTCTCATTGCTGTTCAAGCGTCATATTGCTTTGAGCGGCTGACATGTGTTTCTACAGCGAACACGTTTTGGCTCTAACTGTATACACGAGTGTGCTATATAACCCACAACGCTAAACCAAACTGAAAATAAAAGTTCGAAAGAAAGGTTCTAGTGAAAACGCAAATGAATTATATTGTTCAGCTGGTGTTTTTATTTGGGTGTTTAATTTGTCCTGTGACTCTGCAAGCACCCCAAGGAAATGGACCGGGGAACCCAGACAGTGGAGGAGGAGCACAGCCTCCAACAGGACCTAACGCTTCAAGTGAAACGCAATCCACCTCAGGGCTGGAACAAACCTCTCCACTAACTGCTTTTACTGATGCGCAATCTACCGGGGAAATATCTGCCGCAACAACCTCAACAGAGGACTCCACAAACATCGAAACACAACAACCAACAACTGCAGGCGGAAATGTAGGCGCACAAACTACAGCCCCAGCAAGTGGGGAAATTGTTTCTGCAGGCTCAACAATAGGGCTATCATCCGAAACCACAATAGTAACAAGCCCAGCGTCCACAGACGAAGCAACAGAGGCCATAACAACCGAGTCCACAACTCTCGAAGAAACTACCGTTTCCACAGCAGGAACCTCAACACAATCACCCACTTCTGCAAATCCTACCGTACGTAGTTCGTCGAGCTCAACCCAATCACCAACAACATCTATGGCCCCATCCCCATCAGAGCCTCCGACCGAATCACCCACCACAGCTGGTCGGACTGAAACCAGAGAATCAGCAACTAACCAGGAAACGAATATGGCACAATCCACAAGAGACGCACAAACAGCCACCATGACTGATTTACCCACTACTAAAGAGGAAAGTGTTGAGAGCACGTCAATGAGAATACAGGCATCAACCTCTCAGGCGGAAACTACAACGTTAACGTTCACAACATTGTCCCCCACAGAACGAGAGATTTCGTCGAGCGATGCAGCGCAATCTACAACTTTCCGGGGAACAACAGTAGTACCATCCACATTTGCAGATGATAGCTCCGGGAGTACACCGGGGACAACACAAGAACCAACAACGTTCGTAGAAAGTAGAACAACATTATCCTTGATGGAATCACCTACAACAAGAACAACATCCCCGACAGAATCACCTGCAACTACAAGAACAACATTATCCTCGATGGAATCAACTTCAACAGCAAGAAGTACGACATTATCCACGACGGAATCACCTACCACTACAAGTCGTAATACAGGGAGCTCTGGAAGGGACGAAACAGCCACACAACCAACGACGTTCCGAGAAACGGCAGCCACGTCATCAGACCGTCCGACAGAATCACCCACTACTGCAGATGAAAGCACTAGGAGTACGCAGAGAATAACACAAGAACCAACAACTATTACAGAAAGTACATCCGCATCGTTCACAATCGTAACTTCAACGGAACCCCCTACAACTACAGATCGGAACACAGGGAGTTCTGGAAAATCAGACACACAGCCAACGACTTCACAGGACACTACTGAGGAGCCTTCCCAAACAAACATGCCAAGAAGCATCGCGACTGAATCCCCAACATCAACAGATGAGAAAATAGGAAGTCTGCAGACAACAATCGGCGAGGAAACAACCACAGACACTACAGATAGCCGGTCAATAGAATCTTCGAAGGCACCGATGGAGACCACAAGGACGTCACAAGTGGAAGAAGAAACACGAAAAGCAACAACGTCAGAGTCAGACGCAGGTAAAAAAAATACACGTGTATACTATACAGCTGCCGTGGACTGGGCACTTTCCACGGGTGAACAATATCTCCACGGACGCAATCATATTAGATTCTAAAAACTAATTATAGGAATAATCGTCAAAAATTTAATTGATGAAGCATCGGTGCTTCATTAATTAAAATTTTGCTGATGATGCTTCATATTACCTGGTAAACGCATGCGTGGATCTCACTAATACGCATGGATTACGACCAATCAACGGCGAATGTAGTGTATTTTATTTAACCCTTTACCCAACGCAGACGATATCAAAATTTATTATTTTAAATATCATTTTTCTAAATTTCTCAAAACATTTCAACGAGCACGTTCCAACGAGGGGGTCACATGATATGGTTTTGTTGAAATTTTTTAAAAAATAATATTTTTTCAACTGCTGAATTTGCATATTACGCGGGCGGATGCGGGCGATTCGTACGGTAAAGGGTTAATTAAAGTGTTGTGGATTAACTTAGGCGCCCATTGTCGCCTAAGTTAACTTAAACACCAGGGACGCGAAGGAAGCATGGTCAAAGAAGGGCGCCCACACACGATTTTTTCAGCGGAGGCCCATGTGTCCAAGTGGCATGGCAGGAATACAAGAAATGTTTGGGAGGAGATCTCTGCATTGAGAAAAGTGTATATTTGTGGATCTACATTTAACTGAATAAGGGTTAAATTATTAGCGGGGGGGGGGGGGGGGGGGGGGCTGAATTTCTTCATTAAAATTCGTTGTATTTCAAATTATTGGAGAGGGCCTATGTGCACTCTCCAATAATATGTAATAAAACAAATTTATAGAAACAAAATATTATTTGCGTTTGACTGAATATGAAACATGAGTAAAGAAATGTTTGGCCTTTGCTCTGTTGCCCTCATTTCCTTGAAAGTTCTGATAGTGTCTTCTAGCACTCAACCAGTTCACAAAAGGAGAAATTTGGTAAATATGGGGCCAAAAATGTGCACTTTTCTCCCCTTGAAAGGTCGCTGAACAGACATATCATATGGAGCAAACATCAGTCGTCTTATGATTGAAGAGAACGCACAGCCTCTTCAGGGCTGCACGATATTCAAAACTGAATACCGGTATTAGTATTCCAAAAAATACCGTGGTATACCGGTACATCGAAAACTGTTCAGATATATGAATACAAGTACCACAATCGAGACTCGAGGCATCACAGTCGGAACGAATTAGCATGCCTTGATGATGCGGTTCGAAAAACCTTTACCTGACGCAGACGATATCAAAATTTATTATTTTCAAAATTAGTTTATCAGATTTTCTCCAAAGATTTCAACAAAACTATATCATGTCACCCCTCAACGAGCTCGTTCCAATGAGGGGTTACATGATATAGTTTTGTTGAAATTTTGTAAATTTATTTTTTCAACTGCTGAATTTGTATATTACGAGGGCACAAGCAGACGATTCCTTGGACAAAGGGATAATATTATTCATTCGGGGCTGCAGTTTAAAAACTCAAGACATCTTGAAAATTAAATTGTGGGTAAATAAATAACGACGATGAAGCGATATTTTTTAAATTACACCGGTATTCAATCGATATTGGTTTGAATACCGGTATATATCGGTTTATCGATATACCGTGCAGCCCTAAGCCTCTTCCTGTTATTTATACAATATCATGATTTTCGAGGGCGTTGGGATCCATTACTGGACCGCCATCTATGATTAGCAGCCCAGCAGTCATTAACGGCCCGAGAATTATCAAGATAAGTTGCCCATCATTTTGGAATACTAATTGCCAATCACCTAAAAGAGGAATGAGAGTCCCCTTGGAGATGCTCAATCTGTTAACCTTTATGAAAAGCAGACGACTTGCCGTGAAACAAAATTATTGAATTTCCATTTTCTTTCATTTTTTTCGTAAAAAACATAGCTTATGACCCCTCACAGAAACGGGCTCAAATTTATATGAAATTCTCAAGCCCTTGGTGTTGAATTTACTGTCATTAAAGGAAATTAAGGGGGAGTTAACTCTCCAGTAAATATCTTCCAATGACGAAATTTATTTATTTATTTATTTATTTATTTATTTATTTATTTATTTATTTATTGGGTTTAACGACACTTTCAAAAGCTAGGCTCCCTCGTGTCGGACAGTTTTACGGGTGAAAGAAGTCGGAGTACCAGAGAGAACATCCGAACAACGGCGAGCAACTTTCAGACCCCCAACGTACTAACTCCACACAATCAGGGTTAAAATTGGTTGAAGATAAGTACTCCAATGACGAAAATTGTCAGCCATGTGAATTGCGACTTTTCTCTGCAATCCTGGGTATTTGTTACATGGAGGGTAAGGGTTAACTCTTTATCCTCTTGCCATAAAATAAAAGAAACCAAATAGCCAAAGCGAATTTTTTTGTTGGTGGCATACACTGTACTCAAAAAGGCAGATTCTTCGTAACCCGATCAATATTGAAAAATAACGGGTAGCTGGCCTACTACTACTATACGTATACCAGAACGCCATTCTCACCAAAGTCTGATTCTATGAAAAATTCGAGTAATCTCATGCATTTTTCAAGATAATCCAGTGGAATTTACGGGAGTTTGAAAATAGTAGCCTCTGCACCGAAGTACGAAGGCAAGGGTGTAGCCATGGAAAGTTATGGGGATCGTACGACCCCCCCCCCCCCCCCCGTATCCCAAAGGTCCGCGGCCAATATTCTCTACAACAATCTAATACATGCCTACATTGAATTTGATTCAATTTCCCTCAACATGAAATCTTTGATCACAGCTAATATCAAATATTGAATACCCCCCCCCCCCCCCCACCACCGGACCACCACCTATGGCCAAATGTCAAGTTGGAGGAGATTATGGGAGGGGGTCACCCCCTCCCATAATCTCCTCTAAGCTTGGGCTCTGGCCAAGTTTTCAGTCTTTTTAATTGCCAGACATTCTCGTACTTGAGTTGCATTGGGGCGACGCCCCCTCCCCCCCCCGCCTAAAACAAAATGCTGGCTACACTCCTGGAAGGTGTCACCCCCAACAAGACGAATCCCAACAAGATGAATGGGTAAAATATCCCAACAAGACGATCGCAACAAAATGAATGCCAACAAGAGGGGCGCGGTGGCTCAGTAGGTAGAGGTGCAGGCTGCAAGCCGAGAGGTCCTCGGTTCGAATCCGAGCTGCGGCTACCGCGTTGTGTCCTTGGGCAAGACACTTCACCCCCATTGCCCATGTGGGGGCACGGTGACGCTGTGCACTAAGGCGTACTGCACGTCGATGGTGCACCTGTCTTCAACCAATGCTAACCCTGCTTGTGTGGAGTTAGTATGTTGGGGAGCTGACAGTTGCTCGCCGTTGCTCGGTGGTTCTCTCCGGGTACTCCGGCTTCCTCCACCCGTAAAACTGTCATGGTCATGATTAGCCATTGTGCAGAAATATGTGACCTTAAACACCAATAAATAAATATGCCAACAAGAATAGAACTTCTTTTTATCAATTACAGGTGAAAGGATTTTTTTTTAAAATGGGTACATTTCCGCTGTTTGGGGTGATTTTGACCTTTTTGAACAGAGGCTGAGCAGTTATTAATTTTTTTCTTCTTCACATCTTTATCGCACACAATCACTATTTAGTCCGGGCAAGAGTTTAAAGATAAATGGGGGAAAACGTCATTTTCTTTAAATTCATCTTGTTGAGATTCGGCTTGCCGGGTATAAACCAGTCCGAGTTTTGTCAATGTTAAACTCGCGACAGCAGAGCGAAATAGTTTCCGTGCACGATGGTGGTTAGGCAGGAAGCGCTTGTGGGTCGGGCGCTCAAAAGAGCAGATCATGATGGATGACAGAGGATAAGTTCCCTTTTGAAAATTCAATGTGAATCATGTTCATTATCCAAACTCCGCAAAATTTGCTGTTATGATCTGTAGTTATCAAGAGGTTACAACTCTGCACCCCCCCTCCCCACCCCGCCCCTCCCCGGAAAAGGCGTATGTTGCATTTCGTTCCGTATCGTATTTTTCGAATAACAAGGCCTCGGATACAAGAGGCGGTCCATATTTTCAAAATCATGGGGAGGCGTCCTGACACTCCATCCCCGCTACTAAGGATTTACTGCCAGTGTGCCCCAATCCCCCATTTAAAAGCCCAAACTGCATTCAATTCACACATCCGCCCAAACTAAATATTCATACAAATAATATTTTATTTATATCCATATGTTCCATTACACTCCGTGGGCACTCTCCAATAATATGCAATAAAACTAATTTTGAATAAGAAATTTATGCATAAGTATGTGACCTTAAACACCAATAAATAATAAATAATAATAAGAAGAAATTCAGACCACCAAAAATAATCTAGCCCTTAACCAGTTAATGGTTAGAGCATTGGACTTCAAACCGTAATGTCTACTTTTCGATCCTGACCAGCGTTAACTGCGTTGTCTCCGTGAGCGTGACGCTTCATTCCGATCGTGCAGTATGCTGATGCTGCATACTAAGCTGGACTGCATGTCGATGCAGCACTTGCTTGCAACCAAATGCTAGCATTGCTTGTGTAAAGTTAGTATGTTGCTCGCGGCTGCTCAGTGGTTCTCTCCATTATTCCGGCTCCCTCCACTTGTAAAACTGTCCGACACGATATGGCCATGGCTGTCGATAGTGTCGATAAACTCTAAATAAAATAAAATAAAATAACATACAATAAAATAAATAAATAAATAAATAAATAAATAAATAAATAAATAAATAAATAAATTCCACCTAAGTTCCAATAAGATTGCAATCACGGGTTGGTAAATATATATAAATATGTCTGCCTGCCTGCCTGCCTGCCTGCCTGCCTGCCCGCCCGCCCGCCCGCCCGCCCGCCTGCCTGCCTGCCTGCCTGCCTGCCTATAAACTCTAAATAAAATAAAATAAAATAACATACAATAAAATAAATAAATAAATAAATAAATAAATAAATAAATAAATAAATAAATAAATTCCACCTAAGTTCCAATAAGATTGCAATCACGGGTTGGTAAATATATATAAATATGTCTGCCTGCCTGCCTGCCTGCCTGCCTGCCTGCCTGCCTGCCTGCCTGCCTGCCCGCCCGCCCGCCCGCCCGCCCGCCCGCCCGCCCGCCTGCCTGCCTGCCTGCCTGCCTGCCTATAAACTCTAAATAAAATAAAATAAAATAACATACAATAAAATAAATAAATAAATAAATAAATAAATAAATAAATTTCCAATAAGATTGCAATCACGGGTTGGTAAATATATATAAATATGTCTGTCCGTCTGCCTGCCTGCCTGCCTGCCTGCCTGCCTGCCTGCCTGCCTGCCTGCCTGCCTGCCTGCCTGCCTGCCCGCCCGCCCGCCCGCCCGCCCGCCTGCCTGCCTGCCTGCCTGCGTATAAACTCTAAATAAAATAAAATAAAATAACATACAATAAATAAATAAATAAATTTCACCTAATTTCCAATAAGATTGCAATCACGGGTTGGTAAATATATATAAATATGTCTGTCTGTCTGCCTGCCCTACGCCCGCCCGAACCCGCCCTACGCCCGCCCGCCCGTCCGTCCGTCCGTCCGTCCGTCTCTCTCTCTCTCTCTCTCTCTCTCTCTCTCTCTCTCTCTCTCTTAACTATTTATAGAAAAGGTTTGGGTTTGGAGAGGGTGTGGGTCACTTCTTTTCAAGTGTTTCACGAGCGCCGTATTTATCCCCATACTCTGCAAGAGTTGTGTTCTAAATATTTATACCACCATTAAACTTGAATTAAGTGAAAGAAGAATAGATTTTTTTAAAGAAAAATGCCATTTTCGACATTCTGTTTACTTTCGTCGAAGCATTTCATTCACGTTATTTATTTATTTATTTATTTATTTATTTATTTATTTATTTATTTATTTATTTATTTATTTATTTGTCACCTCTTGTCGGTCAGATTTACGGATGGAGGAAGTCGATGTAAACGGAGAAAACCATCGAGCAATGTCACAACTGTCAGACTCCCCAACGTATTAACTCCACACAATGAGGGGTTAGCATTGGATGAAAAGAAATGCAATAATAAGTGCAGTACACCTCAGTACACAGCGGCACCGAGCTCCCACACGGGCAATCTGGATTAAGTGCCTTGCCCAAGAACACAATGCAGTTACCCCTGCGGAGATCGAATCATGGACCTTTCGGTTTGAAGTCCATTACTGCAACCACTGAGACATCGGTCATAACACGTTAATCAGATGCGTAACTGCCAATAAGATGCGTTTCATGGGATCATCCCAACAAGACGAATTCCAACAAGACGAACATTTAGTTTTCATTAATGAAAAAATTAATAACAAACGAAAAAAAATAAATAGAAGTAAAATGTATATATTTACGCTACTTTTATGAGCAGTTGCTCAGCAATTCTTTCTTTCTCATCTCTTGATTACACACAATCTCTGTTTAGCTCGAGCAAGAGTTTATTTCCGTATTAATTTCAATAGTTTTTTCGTTGTGTTTTATTTTTTTTTTATGTGAGTTTTTTTTTAAAGTTTGATTGAGTTTATGGTGCAATAATAACTAAGGAATGACATGCAACACCCCCCCCCCCCCCCCCTTCTCTCTCTCTCTCTCTCTCTCTCTCTTGTCTCGCAACAATATTTTGTCTTCATTAAATGTCGTGCAAACAGGCAGCTATGTCTATGAAGACTCACTTGTGACACTAAAGGCGAATTAAAAAAAAATGATATTGCCGAAAGTTGAAAAAACATGCATTAACCCCTTACCCAACGCAGACGATCTCAAAATTTATTATTTTAAATATCATTTTTTCAAATTTTTCAAAGAATTTCAACAAAACTATATCATGTGACCCCTCGTTGGAACGAGCTCGACGAGCTCGTTCCAACGAGGGGTCACATGATATGGTTTTGTTGAAATTTTTTGAAAAATAATATTTTTTCAACTGCTGAATTTTCATATTACGCGAGCGGATGCGGGCGATTCGTTGGGTAAAGGGTTAACCCGTTACCCAACGAATCGCCTGCATCCGCCCGCGTAATATGCAAAGTGAGCTCGTTCCAATGAGGGGTCACATGATATGGTTTTGTTGGAATTTTTTGAAAAATTTAAAAAAATTATTTTTAAAATAATACATTTTGATATCGTCTGCGTTGAGTAAAGGTTTAAAAGGAGAGTTTTTTTTACATTCTGATATTCACCCCAGAAGTTGAAAACAATTCAGGCAAAATAAGTTTTCTTGTATTCCTTGCCGTATTTTCCATCCGCACGCAATTTACGCCCTGTAAAACTAAGAGGATACTTCGCAGTTTAATACCGAGCACCACCACCACCCCATCTCCTGCCCTATCGTTTATGAACTGAAAAGTTTCCTCACGATTATGAAGCATAAAGTACGCGCAAATGTAAAAAAATGTTTAAAAATTATTGTACAAGATGTAAACTCCTTTATTTTTGAGTGTGATTTTATCGAGTTTTTCGAGCTTGTTTTTAATAAATAAAATATCTCAAATACATGTTTCTTTTTTCTTGAAAAATAAAATTCTACTTCAAAATACCCTTCCCATAATACATTTTTGCCCAAAACCTAAAAAATGGGTTATTTGGTCATTTTAATTAATTTCGCCTTGTTGGGATTCGTCTTGTTGGGATGACCACTTTCGACATTCGTCTTGTTGGAAATAAACCTGTCACAGTACGTGGAGAGTGTATTATCACTAAATCACCCGCAGAGTGAAGATTCCACCCGAGGAATAATTGCAAATTTGTTGCAAAGCATAACCAGCACCAGCAAAGTTTCAGCCAATGGACCTCCGGGTTTAACCCGGAGGTCCATTGGCTGAAACATTGCTTGTGTTTTTTGTCGATATGTACAAAATTTGAAAGTTATAGCTTGGGTGATAACTCCACTCCGCGGGTGTTTTGGTTGCAGTCCACTCTCCACGTACTGTACATGACGTTATTACAGGCATACCGGATTCAACGCGTGTTTTTTTCTAGCACGTTTCCCAATGCCTGTATTGTGTCGGATACCGTTGGATACGCACAGCGATCGTGGAGAAATAAGACAGAACGTAAGGTTGGAGTATTATAGGTTCCAGAAATCAACAACCCGAGATGAAGTTTATTAAGGGTTTCACGGGTGTCGAAGGCGCAACTGAAGTAATCAAAAAAGGTTCGACAGGGGTAGTTGATTCCTGTTCCCCCCTCCCCATACTCGACCCGGGATGTGTACTATATGTATATCACGATTAAAGATGAATCAAGTGGATGCAGAGGCGGCGGAGCCAGGAGGCACAGGGGTACGTGCCCCTCCACTTTTCTCCACAGATATGTTTCGCAATTAAGAGTTAAATGGGCGCTTGCATACATGTCAGAATACAGGCATTCCTGTAACATTATTTGTAAATCCAAAAATATTCAGCCAAAGAATCCTACTGTCGGTAGCTTCAGTCCAGCCTTCGGGTTGGAAGATGGTTCAAGTAGCAGAAACGGACAGGACAGTGACCACACATCGGCATATTCATCTGAACGAGAGACTGTAGCGAGTCATGGAACATTTACCGATATACGATTGTAACCTTTGTCACACAGGGTCGAACCATGATAGCATTGTAAATTTGTGCCCCTCCACTTTTATCGAGCTTCCTCCGCCCCTGAGTGGATGAAGAAAAATATCACCTTCGGCGGTACGTTCGCTTTCTTGCTTGACACAATTTTCTCGTTAGACGCTTATCAGGTGTATAACGGACAATCAGATGCGTTCTTACATGCAGGCCAGATTTCACGCACGGTGTATACGGCACCTTTCTCAGAATGCAATCGTGGTATAAATAACGGTATTACCGCGAGTTATCGCCGTTTAGCTGAAAAACATGCTTTTGATGCAGTTTAAATTTCGCAAGGCATGCAGGGGCGTAACTATGGGGGAGGTGGTGTGGTGTGAGCGGTGTCCATCCTGGCTCGAAAGTGTTTGATGCCAAGTAGAAGTTTTTGTTCTGTACCTAATGAAAGATTTTAATGCTAACTGGAATCTTGACTGTAAGTGAGAACAAAATAACCATGCACCGTCCTTTGAGTGCCTCAACTTATTGCACTGAAAGCACGATATTCTAATTTAGTATTACCAGACTCATTTTTAGTAATTTAGTTGCAAAAAAACCGTAAATGATAAAAATATAATAAAAAATTAAAAGGCTATTACGAACATTTATAAAATAATTTCAGAATCATTATTTACTCACTATTTTCCACCCCAAGCAATCGGTTTATCCCCATTAGTCAGACACCCAATTGTCATACACCCCAATTATCAGAGGTGTCTTCCCATTTCATCAATTCCCATTTCATCAACTGCCTCTAAAATTATATTTTCCCATTTCATCAATTCCCACTTCATCAACAGATTTTTTTTCAGGTGTGTTTTATAATTACATATTATACATTTTAAAAATACAATTAGCCAGTTGATGAAAAATCAATATTTTGAGGGTTTATTGTATAACCACTTTCCAGACATTTGTCAGACGAATGTTTGGATAGTGGTTATACAATTTATTTTTTTTGACTGTGTTCGACTGCTATGTTGAGTAAAGAGTTGAACAATGGGAGATTAGAAAAGAAAATAACTCTCTAATACACTTTAAATGTTTTATTCAGAGCAACTGGATTACTACACATAATAAGTGGGGAAAAGTAACATATAACATTTAAATATCTATCAGAATGTAACATTTAAAGCACAATACTCTAGTAACATACTCACTATTACTTCAGAATGCCTGTTGGCTTTCTAAATTAATTTGTCTCTTTTGAGTGAGTAACTGTCTCAAAAGAGACAAATTACTTGAGAACAGGCATTCTAGACTAATTTGTTTCTAAATTAATTTGTCGCTTGTAAGTAACAAATTAGTTGTGACGTTAAAATAGATGATTATCTATTGCTGTAAATGGAACAGCCCAGATGAATCCAACTTGAATAAAATTTATTTTCAACATTTTGTTTGGTACTGTTTTTGTCCTTTTCAAGATTGACAAATAATAAAAACACAACTTAATTATCTTCTGAAAAAATAATCAAAACATAAATATAACACATTGTGTAATAACACTGATGATTTCTTGTAAAAATTATGTTTCACAATTTATTGTTAGCTAATCATACTTAAAGAGTCACATTTAAGTTTTGTTAAAACACATATCTCTTTGAAGTAATTTTCGTTTTAAATAATAATAATAATAAATCTTCGGTCTTTCGCTGGTTTGTCTCGGTCCTCTAACGAGGAGGCCTACATTAACTCAGTGCCCCACCGGGGTAAAAACAATGATCCCCAAACGATCCATTCAGGTACTCCTGCGAACGAAAATGGTTTCACGCGCCGAAGGCGCGCAGGGACGGTTTTGGGGAGCAGGCCCCTTTCAACCCTCAGCCCCAAACGAGCCCCAAACGGAAAATTCGGACGAGATTCATAAATACCATATGAGAAAAACACTTATTTCATATTCTGTTTATCATATGGCACACATATGCACAAATTAACGACTTAGTATGACTTTTTAACCCTTTACCTAACGTGTGTTGCAGATCGCACTTGGAAAAAAACATCATAATATAACTAAAAATTTTCATTTTTTGCTTCCAAAACATAGGTTATGACCCCTCATTGGAACGAGCGCGATGCACTAGTTCCAATGAGGGGTCATAACCTATGTTTTGGAAGCAAAAAATGAAAATTTTACGTATATAGCACTGGCCGGTTTTGGTCGTTGTGTTAGGTAAAGGGTTAATGCAATATAACCCAACCTAAATAGGACAGATAACGTAAATTCTCCCTACTCAAATTATGTAAATGTGACCCAGTTTTATTTTGTTCAGCCAATCAAACTGTCCATATTTGAAATTGACCAATGAAATCGTTCAACCCTAATTATGCAAATTACGAAAATATGGCCCAGTTGTATTTTGTTCAGCCAATCAAATTGTCTAGTTTTGAAATTGACCAATGAAATCGACAAAAGGCTTTATTTATCACTGATTAATATGAAAGCAAAATATCAAATGTTTTAAAGTGAACAAAACGGACGAGACATATGATAAATATGCATGTATTGCTTGGTGCACCGGTTGTCCAATTCGTGCAGGCTGAAGATGTGCCATAGTATTCTAGAAGAACGAGACCACGAAGTTCCCGATACCAAGGTCGTCCCATATACCAGGATCAATGGGCCAAGGGGAGGCGTTACGATAAGCTTATAAGTTGCTCGCTAATCCTTGTAAAATGAATGACTAAAGATGTGACTTGTTTTATGTAAGGAAGCAGTTATATAAGTTTGAAGGCTTACTTCCGTATCCACAACCTATTGTATCATGTTGTCAGTACGGCCGCCGTGGGCTAGTCACTTTCCACGGGGCGGGCAGTATTTCAACGGACGCAATAATATTAGATTGCAAACAATTCGTTAATTAAAATTTTGCTATGATTTGTATTACCTGGTAAACGCATGCGTGGACATCACTGCCCACGCGTGGATTATCACCAGTCCACGGCGACTGCACAGAAATCATATTTTGAAGTTTGGAAATAAATATTGTAAAAAATGATAAAAACCCCAAACATCTAATGCGTTTTGGGAAAAATCCTTAATTAAAACTCTTCAATTTATTTGCATATATAATTTATAATACTTCACTTTGTGTCATTTTACCTATAGGTACAACAAGTACATCTAAAGCAAGAAGTGGAACTCCTGCCGTATCCACACAAGCGTCAGTGCCAATGGTGACAATTTCCACTGTTAAAAAAAGCCAACAGACGGAATCATCGCCAATCAGCAGCACAGGAGCTAGAGTTGAAACAACAAAAGCCGATGAAATCATTCCATCGGAACCAGAATCCTCGACGCGTCCTCATACATCGAGTGGCACAGAAACAACAACATCAGCGCCACAAATGCCTCAGCAAACATCTACTGGAAAAACTGACAGTGCAGCTAGAAGTACTTCAGAACATAAAACAGATGGCCCCAAATCAACTACAGCCACAAAAGCAGAGAGCTCAACCTCCTTATCCTCGATGCGTCCTGATACAGCGAGTGGCACGGGAACAACACCAACTGCACAAGTACCCCAGCAAGCATCTACTGAAAAAACTAAGAGTGCAGCAAGAAGTACATCAGAACAGAAAACAGATGGCCCCAAAATAACTACTGCAGCAAGTGTCGCAGGAACAACATCAAATGCAGAAGCACCACAGCAAACAACTACTGGAAAAACTGAGAGTTCAGCAAGAAGTACTTCAGAACAGAAAACAGATGGCTCCAAAACAACTACTGCAGCAAGTGTCACAGGAACAACATCAAATGCAGAAGCACCACAGCAAAAGAATACTGGAAAAACTGAGAGTGCAGCTAGGAGTACTTCAGACCAGAAAACAGATGGCTCCAAAACAACTACTGCAGCAAGTGTCGCAGGAACAACATCAAATGCAGAAGCACCACAGCAAACAACTACTGGAAAAACTGAGAGTTCAGCAAGAAGTATTTCAGAACAGAAAACAGATGGCTCCAAAACAACTACTGCAGCAAGTGTCACAGGAACAACATCAAATGCAGAAGCACCACAGCAAAAGAATACTGGAAAAACTGAGAGTGCAGCTAGGAGTACTTCAGACCAGAAAACAGATGGCTCCAAAACAACTACTGCAGCAAGTGTCACAGGAACAACGTCAAATGCAGAAGCACCACAGCAAACAACTACTGGAAAAACTGAGAGTTCAGCAAGAAGTACTTCAGACCAGAAAACAGATGGCTCCAAAACAACTACTGCAGCAAGTGTCACAGGAACAACATCAAATGCAGAAGCACCACAGCAAACAACTACTGGAAACACTGAGAGTTCAGCAAGAAGTATTTCAGAACAGAAAACAGATGGCTCCAAAACAACTACTGCAGCAAGTGTCACAGGAACAACATCAAATGCAGAAGCACCACAGCAAACGAATACTGGAAAAACGGAGAGTGCAGCTAGGAGTACTTCAGACCAGAAAACAGATGGCTCCAAAACAACTACTGCAGCAAGTGTCACAGGAACAACATCAAATGCAGAAGCACCACAGCAAACAACTACTGGAAAAACTGAGAGTGCAGCTAGGAGTACTTCAGACCAGAAAACAGATGGCTCTAAAACAACTACTGGCCCAAAAGCAAAGAGTTCAACCTCTTTACCCTCGACGCGCCCTCCTTCATCAAGTGTAGCAGGAACAACATCAGCTGCAGAAGAACCACAGCAAGCAACTACTGGAAAAGCTGAGAGTGCAGCAAGAAGTACTTCAGAACAGAAAACAGATGACTCCAAATCAACTACTGCAGCAAGTGTCGCAGGAACAACATCAGCTGCAGAAGTACCACAGCAAACAACTACCGGAAAAGCTGAGAGTGCAGCTAGGAGTACTTCAGACCAGAAAACAGATGGCCCCAAAACAACTACTGACGCAGAAGCAAAGAGCTCAACCTCCTTATCCTCGACGCGCCCTGATACAGCGAGTGGCGCGGAAACAACACCAACTGCACAAGTACCACAGCAAGCATCTACTGAAAAAACTGGAAGTGCAGCAAGAAGTACTTCAGAACAGAAAACAGATGGCTCCAAAACAACTACTGCAGCAAGTGTCACAGGAACAACATCAACTGCAGAAGCATCACAGCAAACAACTACTGGAAAAACTGAGAGTGCAGCAAGAAGTACTTCAGAACAGAAAACAGATGACTCCAAAACAACTACTGCAGCAAGTGTCGCGGGAACAACATCAACCGCCGAAGTACCACAGCAAAAAAATACTGGAAAAACCGAGAGTGCGGCTAGAACTTCAAAACAGACAACAAATCGCCGCAAAACGACTCCTTATGAAACATCAGGAAAAAAGACAACCACTTCTCCAGCAACTACAGAAAGTTCTGAGGCAATTATTCTTCGAGAGAGTTATAAAGAGATTAGTCAGTTACTTCCGGGGAATTTTGATAATGAACTCCAGTATTTCTTGGACAATGTTAATAATGTTCCACCCAACGAGAGGCACGAACATGTACATATAACAATAACTCGACTACATATTGAGGCATTTGAAAAGTATGACTGCTATTACATGGAGAGGTATTCAGCAGGAGACCCAGAAAAAATATTCCAACAGAGATTACTAATGTTTACTGTTAATACACTTGATGGAGTGATTCTAAGCTATGCCTACGATTTCAAAGATGCGAGTCCATTCAGACACGGTTACAAAACACCAGATATATTCAATGATATAACATCGGAAGATTTAAATTTCCAAATAGGCTGCGATTTGCTGTGGATGAAACTGAACGGTGCTGCTATAAGTTTTGCAGCCAGTAATGTGGACAAAACCCAATGCAAGGTATCATTGAATGATAAACAGGTAAGTTTAATTCAAATGTTAAGTTTTTGTATGGTATAATTCAACCTGCTAAGGCTGAAAAAAACTTTTCTTAAACAAAGAAGCGAGGTATTGGGGGCATTCCTGCTCTCCCATTAAAAGACGAGCCAAGCTCTCAATCAGATCAGAACATGAAACACCTGGCAATGTCTTTTTAAATCTTTACCGAACCAAGCCGACACGAAATCATAGATTCCTTTCTCTTTAGATGTGACCAAAGATTCCCTCATATGAGCTATCTCTTCTTGGAGCTTTAACCCTTAACCCGCTGAGTATTTTCAAAATGTTTTTCACCAAATCTTGTCATGGCTGCTGTGAAACAGACATGACTAGATTTGATGAAAAAGTCATCTAAATTAATCTCAAGAAATTATTGGTAAAAAGTCCATGTAATTTATCCGGGCTAAATTTTGTTAAATGTGTCCAAATTGTACTTATTTCAGTAGTCAGAGATTTCATGTCTCGGGCAGGATTACCCGCCAACAGTATGAAGGGAATTAAAGTCGAGAAAAGTGGACAGTATTTGCTTCCTGGTCCCAGTGGGAACATTTCTTTAATGTGGAAACAAAAATTAGCACTTCTCTATACTGTAGAGGTGTGGTAGTCACACCCATAGCTGTGTGTATTGTATTCCTACCATGCCTCCAGAGCACGTGGGCCACCACTGATATATATCGGAGAGTGGGTACCCTTCTATGGTCGCGCACCCCCCTTCGAAATTCTGCATACACCCATGTCGTCAATAGCCGTTTCCAGTAGCGAGTTAACGACACGAGTTATCAACTAAGTTGTTAAATATGCCACCGCCTTGGGGGTTAGGGGATCCACACCCTACTTGGCAGGCCCCCAAGTGGCGGACAGAGTATCCATCTGCTCTTCTGAGCAGGTTAGCTGTAATATATCTCTGAATGAGCAGCCTTGGGCCAATATGGAACGAACCTGTTTTTAACAGGCGCCTTGTCCTCCGTGAGGTGCGTGCTGAGGGTCATGAAGGACGAGATCCTTGGTGGTTGAGGGCTACAGTGGCACCGGTTAGGCGATCATCATTGAGGCAATTGTCCAATATGTCACCCTAGACCCTTACTTCATGTTAGACAGTTCGCCGGATCGGTCTCAGTTCGATCAATCGGGGGCCCCAAAAATGAACGATACTTCGGGGCATGGAGTTGTCGCTAAACTGAACAGTCTGTTATAATTTTCATCTCTCTTTTATCATTGTACTCTCATTTCTTTAGTTCCCATCACCTTCGCTGCACTGTCTGTCGTATACCAAATATTGTTAGAGCAATGATATTCCTAGTTTGATGTGGCCTGTTTATCGACTGCTCAAGTGGGTCAGTCAGTCAGCGGTCTGAGTATGCGTCATCCTGGTCGACTATGCTTTCCATGTACTCTTGGCTTTGTCGCCAGCTCATGTTGAGTTGGAACATACCCACAGTCTGGGCTGCGAGTCATGGACTGAAGAACAAATAATCAATATAATATGCATATATCACAAACAAAAACGTAAAAAAACGAGGTCGGGGCGAGGTCTCAAAATACAGTTTATAGACTCTGACTCAGATGCCAATCATGAAACAACAAATGTTAAAAAGAATTGGCCAGGATTTATAACAATTCATTCAACGGAAGAGGGTAAAAAGTATCACCTATTAACCGGTTTTTCGCTATAAAAAACAATAAAAGGAATAGCTGCCACAGTAAGAGATGTAGAGAAATTTAGATCAGGGGCTTCGCTCGTTGAATATAGGTCAGAATTCCACGCCATAAATTTATTAAAACTTGACAGAATTCTTGATATGGAAGTTATCGCCTTTCCTCATCAGAAGCCAAACAGTAATAAATGGCTAGTTAGAATACGGGGGCTTTCTGGCATCGATGCGCCCAGAGTAAGAAACGAACTAAAATCACAGAGTGTAACCGATGCAGAAACAAGAGCACCGCGTGGCAGGGCAACATACGCCCGTCAAAACTGGAACATGCACAAGTTTCTCTGGGGTAAAGTTTGAAATTTTTGTTGACTCGACTATGTCTGTCCTCCCTCCAATCATTGCCCATTCCCCTTCCCTGTCTGGGGTAAAGGGTAATTCACCTGTTTTCACATTTTCATATTAAGCGATCTAGGGTCTTCACAAAATAAAAACGAGATACCATGCTCATGAATCTGCATATTAAATTTCAAAAGAATCCGATTAAGTTCACGAACTGTAGAGCACAGAAAGCATAATTTGACTGATTTCTAAGTATGAAAAGGGTAATAACTCCTACGAAAACAACCGAACACGACCAAAAGATGAACCTGTGCGAGATATTATGGCTATGAAGCTGCGTATTAAATCTGAAAAAAATCTGATTAAGTTTACGGTCTGTAGATCACGGAAAGCATAATTTGCTCGATTTCTAAGTATTAAAGGGGGAATAACTACTGGGAAAACTGTCGAACATGACCCAAAATCGAACTTGCGCGAGATCTTATTCTGGTTGTGCAGTATATCAAATATTTTTTAAATTCGATTGAAATCACGCTCTGTAGAGCACGGAATATAACTGTCCCCGAACGGACAGACGGACAGCGCCATAACATAATACGTCCGTTTTTCAAACGGGTGTATAAAAATAGAAATAAAAAAAGAGGGACGTGACATCCGTTACTTATTCCCAGTTCCTTATTCAATATTCGTTATCAACCGATTATATCGGTTGATAACGAATGCTGAATAAGCATCTGGGAATAAGTAACGGCTGCCAAGTCCCCATAAAAAGAGCGCACAATTATACAATTAAATACATGTATTTTACATTTAATTCACCTCAGCCACCTATGTCTATTGACTGGTAGAGTGCTGGAAGCCCATATTTGGGCTTTATTCTGAAGTGCCGGTACCACAGTTTAAAGGCTTTATATTCTGTGAATGTGCTGCATATTATCCTTCAAGTGATATGATTTTATCTGTTAGGATTTGCTTTGCTACAATTTTTGGGAGAGTGCCTAATGGCACTCTCCCATAAATTGTAACAAGGCAGATATGCACAGAGATAATTTAAGGACCAAAAATAATTTAGCACTCTACCAGTTAAACCGGTTCATGAACATCAAGTGGATTTGTACATTCCAAATCCATTTCGGTGTTTCAAATGCAACAAAAAGAATGGTCACTGGCAATCAAATTGCAGAGGTCAGTTAATATGTTACACCTGCGGCCAACAACATACAGTGTAATGTACCAATTATATCAAATATGTAAATTGTGAAGGAAACCGCATGTTGTCATCGTCAATGGATTGCATGGTAAAACGAAAGTAAGAAAGAAAAAAAACGACTCAAAAAGTAATGTGAAGACAAATCAGTTCCAAAGAGGACATAGAAGTCATTTCTTTCATGCCAGGAATGAATATATCAACATAAGCATATGCTTCAGTAATAAATAAAAAACACCAACAACTCCGTAGAATGTCAGACGTAATATACAAGGCCCAACGACAATTTACTACCCTTACCATACATGCCTTTAAAATAGAGCACACCAATACAACGGAGCAAAGTCCACCCAGAGAAGTCACCCGCTCAAGCAGCTACAGAGGCGACCACAAATTTCTCCTTTGCCTTCAAAGAGACCTACTGTTATTTTGCACTTTTCTTCCAGGTCCTTTCCTTTCTTCCTGTACTCTTTGCATCGATGTAGCTGCGTCTATGGGGGATGGGGGTGGGGGAGAGCGTGGCATTTTTTCACCAGAAGTGCACTAGTGGAAAAGGACCTTACTTTCCAGGAACTGTAACTGAAAAACTCACGAGTATTCGCTTCTAACGTATTTTCCCTTGCCGAAGCAAATGGGAGGGGTAGATCGTGTACCAGGTATAATGTCAGATTTTGCTCATTAATCACCAAATAAAGAAGCTATATAGTCGGGGAGGATTTCTAAAGCTTTATATTGTCCCTGATTGGAACAGGGCGCCCTCTGCAATGCTTTATGGAAGTGGCGTCAGTGAGGGGTAGAGAGGTAGTGGGTGTCTCACCCTGCCCCAATCATGGCCATGAGTTGCAGTTGTTCGAAATTGCAAGCCTCAGACCCCAGTAGTAGAAAAATTTCATGGTCATGGTTGTAGATTGTTTCTGTGACCGTTTCTAACATACATTTATTGACTTTTTGAACCACATTTCCTGAGATTTTCTCACCGGAGTCAATATTTCGTTCCTTGAGTACAACAAGGCGCCATCTGCAATGCTACAGCATTGCAGATGGCGCCTTGTTGTACTCACAAGATGATTTCCAACTGTAGAACTCAAAGACCATGGTCGTATATTTCATGCCCAATAGGTGAGGATGCATTCCCATTTCTTCAACAAAATTCACAGGTAGCAATTGGAAATTTCTCACTCGTCGGAAAAATCTCACTCAAGTGTAGGGTAGAGTATAAATGGTTTTCCCAAAAATTGGATGTTCTGCAGACAGCTGAGGATACAGTTGGAATTCATAGTGAGCACCACCCCCACCCCGAATCTAGCCCATCTACCCACACCCCTGCCTCCTGTGTCTTCACGACTAATCTTTCTGCAGGTCAATATGACTGGTCAGAATGAAAATGAAACTCTTATTGCGAATATTCGCATTCACATTGCGAATATTCGCATTCAACATTGCAAATATTCACAATGCATTGCGAATATTCGCTTTGTTGAATGCGAATATTCGCACAAAGTTGAATGCGAATAGTCTGAACAGTATTCCGTAACAAATAAACAACTCTCGTATATCATCAGCTGGATGCGAGCTTTTATTGCAAGATGGACATTTTTTCTTTGAAGATCCCCATCCCCGAAATGATGGCCGTTCACGAAAAACCAGAGGTAAAACACTCTGAAAAGTAGAGATGAAAAACTCTGGAAACGTGCGCTGAAAGACAAGACAGATACGTAATATCCTGTCAGGCTATCACCATTTCTCCGGGGCAGACGTTCAGACCTCGTCCGTTCATGTAATAATTGAACACAGAAAACATAAAGCATTATTCGGAGAAATCAAAACATCATAACACGCCGTGATTTCCCCAGTTTTTCAGAAAAATGAACTGTCATGAACGGATGACTCGCAAGAACTGCTTCAATTTTTCAGTGAACTCGAACTGGTCACAACAGATACATCACGTGATACACCCCAACACATTAACCCAGGAAAGAACCGACCTTCCCATTCTGCTGTTACTCCAAAATGTCAAGACAACAGTTTCTTGCTATACTTGCGAAACGCAAGAAACTATTATTCGCAATGCAGAATGCGAATATTCGCAATGTTGAACATTTTATTGTCCGTCGAAAAATTTGCGGTCGCGCAAATACTAACATTATCTCTGAAAGCCATTAATTTGAAAAAGTTGACTAATTTAACCCTTTCGCATACGATGTCAAAATTTGCTATTTCAGTTTTCTTTTTCAAATTTTCAAAAAATTAAAAAGATCTTGACGAGGTCGTTCCAATAGAAGGTAACATGATATGGTTTAGTTGATTTTCTTTCTAATTAGGCTTTCCCAAACCCAGTTTGGGAAACACTATTGTTATTTTTTTTATTTTTTTTTTTTTTTTTTTTTTTCTTCCTGAATTTTGTCTGTTGAACTGCTCGAAAACAAGTTGTACGATTTTGACCAAATTTGGCACACTTATGTAATGTCATAAAATCTAGTGAAATGCGGTATCGTCATATCTGTGAAAATGCGTATTTTCAAAATATTCTGCCAAAACCTTCAAAATTTCACCATTTTTCGAATGTCTCAAAATTGTTTACAGTTATTTCGCTCAAATTTTCCACACATTTACAGCATAATATGATACACTACAATCACCACTCAAATCTTTCAACATTAACCCCCACTACTGGCCAAAAATGACATGAATATAGATTTTTTCTTCAAAATTGACCAACTTCAAGGGCAAATTTCTCTAAAAACAAGGTTGTTGTGACAATTATTTTTGTTTGGTTAGATGCAACAATGATTACGGAATAAAGTTACTGTTTACTTTTTAATCTCAGATTTAACCCCCAAGCACAATGAGGGTGAGAATAAGAGTACCGTTTGAAAATGCCAAAATTAGCCAACTTTGGTTGCTTTTTCCATCATTTTGGAAAGGGGTTAATTTCAAACACTTTTCGTGTACGTATTCACAATTGACTACCGAGCATATTTGCTGTTGTAAGTTTAGTTGTAAAGTTTAACCCTATCCCATTCTGGTTGCATAAAAGTAGGTACCGTCCAAAAAAACTCCATTTTTTTCAGAATTTGGTAAGTTTAAGTGACGATTTACTCAATTTTTAATTGCTTGAGCTCCGAATGTTTTCTATAGCTGCTTGCAGCACCCAAAGTATGACAAATTTTGTTCTATATGTTATTATTAAAAGTTTAACCCTTAGCAGATTTGAGACTTCCCATAAGGGTACTGTCGGAATATTTGTTATTTTCGCCAACTTCAAGAGCAGTTTTTTTCTAATTACAAGGTAGTTGTAATAAATATTTTGGAATGGCTAGATGCAACAATGATTGTGGAAGAAAGTTACTGTTTACTTTTTAATCTCAGATTTAACCCTTTAGCACAATGAGGCCGAGAATAAGAATAACGTTTGAAAATGCCAAAATTAGCTATTTTTGGTTGCCTTTTCTATCATTCTGGAAAGGGTTAATTTCAAACACTTTTCATGTACGTATTCACAATTGACTATCGAGCATATTTACTGTTGTTAGTTTGGTTGTAAAGTTTAACCCTATTCCATTCTGGTTGCATAAAAGTAGGTACCGTCCAAATAAATTCCAATTTTTTTCAGAATTTGATAAATTTAGGTGGCAATTTACTCCATTTTTAATTGCTTGAACTCTGAATGTTTTCTATAGGTGCTTGCAGCAGTCAAAGTATGACAAATTTTGTTCTATATGTTATTATTAAAAGTTTAACCCTTGGCAGATTTGAGACTTCCCATAAGGGTACTGTCAGAATAATTGTTATTTTCGCCAACGTTTACATGCACTTTCTCAGCACTGGAGCCATATTGTCTCAAAACCGTTTCCATGAGAGGATTGGGCCTTCATCCAAGAACAATTTTGCTGTTATATATTTTATTCAAAGTTTTAGCCTTCACCCAGTTTTCGGGCCTTGATTTTGAGTGCCCTAAAATTCTTCATAAAATTGGCTAATGTGGAGCTCACTTTTCTTCCATTTTCGAAAGGAATATCAAAAAATGATTTACATGTTCGTATTTACAATTGCCTACCGAGCATATTTGCTGTCGTAAGCTTGGTTGTAAAGTTTAACCCTATACTCGTTCTGTTTGCATAAAGATAGGTGCAGTCCAAAAAAAACTCTCGTTTTCAGAATTTGGTAAGTTTAAGTGACGATTTACTCCATTCCTAATTGATTGAGCCCTGAAAGTTTTTTATGGCTGTATGCAGCAGTCATAGTATGACAACTTTTGTTTTATATGTCGTTATTAAAAGTTTAACCGTTGGCAGATTCGAAACTGCCCATATGGGTATGGTAGGAATAATTTTAATTTTCATAAAATCACTGAATATTGATAAGCGTGCAGTGATAGTTTGGAATAGAATATCCGAAAATGCTTTCAAAATTCGGATTCACAGTTCAATTCCAAGAATATTTTCTGTTATAAGGTTGCTGTAAAGTTTAACGCAATCCCTGTCTCAGATGCATAATGGTAGATGCCGTCGAAAAAAATACTCAATCTTTCAGAATTTCGTAGGTTTAAGTGACAATTTACTCCATTCCAAATTCATTGAGCGCTGAATGTTTTCTATGCCTGCATGCAGAAAGCATAGCATGACAACTTCTGTTTTATACGTCATTATCAAAAGTTTAACCCTTGGCATATTTAGGAGTTCCCATGTGGGTATAGTCGGAATAATTGTTATTTTCGTAAAATCAATCCCTGAATATATTGGTAACCGTGCAGTGGCCTTTCAGTGGTGCTACATGAAGCCGCAAATAGTTAAGGTTGAAAAGTTCATCAAATAGACAAATATAATACCTAACTCAGCCGGTGACAGGTAAATAATGAATGGAAAAGTCGTTGAGTTGAGAATAAGGTAGGGACGAATCGTGCCCTCGGTTTCCACCTGATCCACGGTATTTCCATGCGGTCTCTGCACTTGACAAACATACTAAACTGTCGGGCAGGGGCAGTAGAAAACATTCTGAGAATTTCAAGTTGCTGCCTTGCATGATCGGGACATAATTGGAATATATCTGACATTGTATCTGTCGGATATATTCCAATTATGTCCCGATCACTTCACCCTGACTGTCCGCATGGGGGCACCATGGCGCTGTGTACTAAGGCATACTGCATGACGATGGTGCGCATGTCTTCAGCCAATCTAACCCTGCCTGTGCTACAGTGCGGAGGCACTATGTTGGGGAGCTGGCAGCTGCTCGTCATTGCTCGGTGGTTCTCTCTGGATACTCCGGCTTCCTCCACCCATACAACTGTCACCGACATAATATGACCTTGGCTGTTAGTGTGTCGTTAAAACCTAATAAATAAATCAATAAATCCAGTACCAGTTTTGCTCGTACAAATTTTAGTACCGTCAGACAAAATTCAATTTCTGATCAATTTCGTACTTTTCTGTACTCACCTTCCCTGAGTAAGATTGGTATACCTTTTCAATCTCAGATTTAACCCTCAAGCACAATGAGAGTGAGAATAAGTGTACCATTTGGAAATACCCAAATTATCCAACTTTTGTTACTCTCTACTATCATTTTGGAATGGGTTAATTTGAGACACTTTGCTTTGCTATATGCAGAGACGTTTAATCAATAGATCCGGCCTTAGTTATGTTCTGGGACCTAATGAAACATGTGCTTTGGTCACTTAAAAATAGCACTGTCTGCAAAAAATGACTGAGTGAATACTCACTCAAAAAGGAAAGAGCTCTTTGAGCTTTCCATAACTGCTTTCAAAAATCAATGGGGAACAAATTTTGTGTTATATGTTTTGGTGTTCCGTGTTATCCAACACCAGTTTGACTGTACAAATATGCATACCGCCAGGAAAGAAAGCACATTTTCTCAGTGGTAGTCTGTTTGACTTCTATGACAGAGGTCCCTATCTGGGACGACCCACGCAATGTCCTTGGGCAAGGCACTTTATCCCGGTTGCCAACATGGGGACACGATGATGCCATGTACTAAGGCGTACTGCATGTCAATGGTGTACATGTCTTCAACCGCTGGTACCCTGCTTCAGCGGAGCTTGAACATAATTAGAATGTTGAGCTGACAGTTGCTCGTCGATGCTCGGTGGTTCTCTCTGGGCCTCCGACTGGCCCCACCCGTAAAACTGCCACAGTCACGATTAGCCATTGTGGATAAGTATATGACCGCAAACACCAATAAATAAATACCGTCAGGGAAACCCTCCGTGAAATCCTTCTGTCAATAAATAGCAAAGTAGTAATGTAATGCAAGAAATATTAACAAGCTGTTCAACATCCCTTTAATCAACTCATTTTGACTTGAACTGTACCCATCACTGTGTATACTAGCTCTCTAGATGGTTTAAACCATATCAAATAAACAACTAATTTCTGTGTGACAGTAACTCATATTACATGTATTTCATTGTATCTGAAAGAGATATATTGGAAAAATTGTGAAATCATGGAGTAGGAAGCTTACCCTCGTTTGTTGACAAATCCCACACATTCACAAACAGACAGAATGATAGAGAATAAATTAATTATTGATATTTAAGGTCACTTTCAGCATCTACAGCTATATCATGACCATAATATAGGCATTTATTCAAGTCCAGGTATTCATTGCATAGGCGTACAGGGCTATTTTTCAGGGGGGGGGGGGATGAACCCTTTTATCCCGAAAAAGTTGAATCTCAGGAGGAAATGCCAAATGTGGGTATGGGAGGGAGGGGTGTCTCCCTCCCATTGAGTACTGGAGAGAACCACCGAGCAATGGCAAGCGACTCAGACTCCCCAACATACTAACTCCACAAAAGCAGGGTTAGCATTGGTTGAAGACAAGTACACCCTCAAAGTACCCTTAGTACACATCGCCATCATGCCCCTCCCTCCCCCCACGTGGGAAATTAAATTGGGATGAAGTTCTTGTTCAAGGACACAATGTGGTTGCCACAGGCGGGATTCAAACCGAGGACTTCTTGGATTGCAACAATCATCTCAACCTTCTGAGCCACCGTGCTCCCCTAATATGCAGTAATAGAACTCTTTATATGTACTTGAGTGATTATAAATGAATAATATTAACGTGGATACGGTTCCACTGAATCAACTTGTACAGTATAGTGGTCAGTTTATTTGCTACTTCTAAGTGATGAGATAGGAAAACAACATTTTGTGTGGAAAACCAAAATGTTTTGTGGTCATTTCTGGCAACTAAATTGTCCGAAATTTTCTGGCATATTAGCTGAAAAATCGGCTCCTTCCTGACTCAGGGTGGGTTGGGGCACAGTCCTTCATGAAACCCCGGCCCGTACGCCCATAATTCATATGTACTAATTTTCTCCAAAGCAGAAAGGACATCGCTTGTTTTGCTTTCTATGAAAATATTCTGTAATTATTGAAGAGCAAATTTTGTGTTAAATGTTTTGGTGTCCTGCTGTATCTCAAATATCTGTTTTGGCTGCATAAAAACTAATAGCATCACAAAAACTTTGATTTCCACTAAATTTTCTGTTTTCAAAACTGATCGATAGTTTTGTGTACAGTACAGATTGCCTTTTCACATTAAAAAGTTGGGAAAGCCCGTAATTTGTCCAACAAATTACAATTCTCTAGTTTTATATTGCATCTACTTAATTTATAAATTCCGCGGTATACTGGAAGATGTGGCCGATTCGTTGGGCAAAGAATTAAAGAGTAGTGTTCAACCGGTTACCAATAATGGCCGCTCACCGCTTATTTGAGCTCACACTCGAGTGATTCCAATGCCCATTCCGATTGTAATACTGTGCACTACTAGACGAGTCGAGGCTTGAAAGAACTACATTAAATTAAACATATTTCACAGTGTTAAATGTCTTTGACTCAGGTAGCAGTAAAATGGCCAAACGCGCACACTTGGGCGGTATACGTGTACCGCCAATCTGCGCGCGAATGGTCATTTTACTGCGACCTGAGTCAATGGAGTGCAGCCTTCACTTTTTCCGGTATGAACTGGCGATTGGCGCAAGTATGCTCAGTTGTAAGCTTTACATGACGTTTAACTTGTTTATCCCGTAAAGGGGCGTCTAGAGAAATAAAGGATACACATTGTGGTTGTTTCTCAATTTGATTGAATGGTATCATTGACATCATTTTACTTTAACCCTTTACCCATCGAATCGCCCGCATCCGCCCGCGTAATATGCAAATTCAGCAGCAGAAAAAAAAACATTTTTCGAAACATTTCAACAAAACCATATCATGTGACCCCTCTTTGGAACGAGCCCGTGGAGCTCGTTCCAAAGAGGGGTCACATGATATGGTTTTGTTGAAATTTTTTGAAAAAATAAAAAAAATGATATTTAAAATAATAAATTTTGATATCGTCTGCGTTGAGTAAAGGGTTAACAATTGAACAATTGTAGAAGATAATAAAATGTGGTTAATGAATCATCACAAAAAAATGTTTGGCAACAATCGGTTGAGCCAATATTCCAGGAGCCGTTGCCGTTGTCATCCGATTGCCCACAATTGGCCGATTGGGGTGGTCGATATGAAGAAGTATACTGGGTTAAGTTTCTAATTAGCACTGACGGTCAACGAACACAGAACACTGTCGAAAAATTTTAACTCTCGCCCCGCTATGCCGAAAAAGTTTGAGATCCTGGCTGGCATCGGGTCTCAGGCTGGCCATGCGCGACCAAACACAAACATTTGGGTGGGTGTGTGTGGGGGGGGGGGGGGGGGGGGTATCGTGCGTTCTATTTAGTAAATACAGCTCATTACAACATACCTTTGATTCAGAACGTCGGACTCCGGTGAGCTGACGATACCAGAACAACCAGATCAAACAAGACACTGTAGGCGTTATATTTGATTTGGCTAATCTTGAGCCAATACTGTAAAACTTTTACAATTGTATTTTCTAGAATTATATTTTCTGCCTATTAATATAACTGACTAAAATGATTCATTAGCATTTTGAAATATTTGGCAATTTGCCAACGGGCAAAGTATTACATCTTTGAAAATGCTAATGGTTCATTTCAACCAATTTAAAGTCATAACTAGAATTTACAGTTCTAGAAAATACAATTGTAAAAGTTTTATAGTATTGTCCACTGCACGCTAAAAACTAAAGTGTTAAAAACTACACTTGAAGTGCTGCATTTAACACTTACTAAGTGCTGAACTAGCTCTCTGTTCAAGTGTAGATATCCCAGAACTTGACAGATGTTACAATAATACCACTTGATAAGTGTAATGTCGCGACACTAAAAAGGAAACAACGCAGATGACGCGGATCAGGCTCGAACTCTCGAGCCTGATCCGCGTCATCTGCGTTGTGTCCTTTTAATTACGTATCCACCAAGCGCAAATCAAATTATGGACGATTCTGGAAGAACCACCAATGCTAGACACATGGGAAGTGCCATCCATTCAAGTTTCAGATGTCTGACGATTGTAATGTCTAAGTGCTTAAAGCATTGCACTTTGAGTGTTAAAATCAAACCCCGAGAGTTAGAATGAAAGTGTCAATTTAACACTTTAGTTTTTAGTGTGTGGTCTCATCAACAGGACGGAATACGACAACCCGGATAAACAGACTGTTGTTATAATTTGTTTATTATGTGCCAGCAGGGGCCAATACAATAAAACCTCTACAATTGTATTTTCGAGAATTTTCTGTATATAATGGTAAAATGCCCGGATGAGTCATTGACGTTTACCTGTAGGTAAAATGCCACGTATTTTAAAGCGCCAATTATTCCTTCCAATGATTTATATTTACAAGTAAAATATAAAATTCTGGAAAATACAATTGTAGAAGTTTCATAGTGTTGGCTCCAGATCTTTGAAATTTAACCCCCTGCACACTGATGTAAAAATCTCAAAATTTCAAGCTGCGAATCTTTCCCATGATGCAACTAGAAATTTAATCAATTCAGTCTTGATTGACAGATCTCAATGAGCTCTGTCAAACAAGACTGAATTGATTAATTTTCTAGTTGCATTATGGGAATAGTGGCTACTTGAAATTTTGGAATTTTGACATCAGTGTGCAGGGGGTTAAATACCATATCTGAAATGTAAACAAACAAGAAAGTATGGATGTTTGTGCTATGTGTTCAGCGGCAAGGAACTCGGGTTTTTATTTCGCGTTTTTCGTGTTTGAAACAGACGTAATTAGGATTTAGAAAGTTTTCGGGCGAGCCAAAATTGCTGGGCAAACCACTGCGATACTGAGGGGATATTCGTGGTAGTTTCATAACAATGTATGATATCGCGCACATGATACAAAAATTATGACGTATTATTCAGTCAGCTTCGACTTCTGTCAAAAACAGTTGGTTTAGTGTCTTCCCACTAGACCAATTCCTCTTAGACCAACTACATAGTGTTTCTGATTAAAGGTCGATTAAGGATAATTAGGAAAACAATTATTTATAAAAATCTGCCCAACATCTATAAAATATCGACAAGCCAGAAAATGAGCAGACTATCATCTGAAAAATGAGGTCCCCAGATGGTGCATTTGGTGATGCTACCCTGCACAGCAGGGTAGCATCACTAAATTTACCCTCTGTGAACCTCAACCTGAATCAAGGTCTCAAACATAATCAGAAAGAGGTACCCAGAGGATAAACTGGCCCACTGTATGGGATAGCATCAGCAAATTCCCCCTCTGGGGACTTCATTCTGCAAATGACAGACTGCTCATTTTCAGGCTTGAATATCAGTAACATTAAATACATTTATAAATATTTATAAATATATCGAATTATTGATATAGAATTATATTTAAAGTAGAACACATCAGTTGGTCTAAGGGGAATTGGTCTTTTGTGAATTGGCCTCGTGGGAGTTGGTCTACAGGGAATTGGTCTAGTGGGAATGAACCGTTGTTTTGTATGGCGTCTGACATCAAATTCAGCATTTTCCATATTGATGTCGTGGCCATTATTTTCATAACAACATAGACATGTAAAACGAATGGAGAGACAGCGATGTCGGTTACCGCCAATAGCTTCGTGTTTCACTTATTTTCCAACGTATGGCTCAACTATGCAAACTCCTGAATGACTGTCAGGGAGCACGGTGGTGGTTTTATTGAGAATGTTAGACTGCCGTTATGGTATTTAATAATTTCGCTTTGTTTAGTAACGAAAAAGACTTCAGTCATATTTCTATTTGTTCTTTACCCAAAGTTTTGTTTTCAACTCAGGTTTACCATATTATTGATACTACATTTGATATGTACTAAAAAAGTTAATTTTAACACGAATAGTCACGCGCGTAACATACCATTATCGATTTATGAAACTTTTAAGGGATCGCGGTGGCTCAATGGTAGACTATTGGACTTCTATGCTAGAGGTCCCGAGTTCGATCTCCGTCCGGGACGACCCGCGTTGTGTCCTTGGGCAAGGCACTTTATCCCAGTTGCCTACATGGGGGCACGATGACGCCGTGTACTAAGGCGTACTGCACGTCGATGGTGCACATGTCTTCAACCTCAGTAACCCTGCTTGAGGTAGCTTGAACAGAGTTAGAATGTTGAAGAGCTGACAGTTGCTCGTCGTTGCTCGGTGATTCTCTCCGGGTACTCCGGCTTCCTCCACCCGTAAAACTGTCACGGTCATGATTAGCCATTTTGCATAAGTATGTGACCTTAAACCCCAATAAATAAATAATTAAACGTTTAAGGCGAGTTCACGTCAGCCATCTTTTTGGCAAAGCAAACATTTAAATTTTGAAATTATCAGCAACCTCTGCACACATAGGTCTACTGCGTTAACCTTTTGAACACCAGAGGCCGCTTTTCCGGCCCAGTAACATTATACTTCATAATTTTATTAAGTAGGTTGACTTTCGAATGAAGGTGTGGCGTAGACTAATCAATATTTTCAACGTGCAGCCCCAGGCTGCACGTTGAAAATATTAATTGGTTTACCCCCAAATAAAGAATATGGACTCTTCCCGTTGCTGCCACTGAACTGATATGGAAGATGTCACTAGGGTTCAAAGGGTTGGGTTATACAAAGGAAGGAAACGAATAATGTCAAACAAAATGTGCATGTCTTCCTCAAATAAAATATGTCGGAACAGCTTTTTTCGTTAGACGTTTTCAAAGAATTGTTGGGAATTCAGTTTTCTTATTCTCTTTCAGTATAATGTTATCCTAGAAATGAAGCTTTCCCAAAGATATTTGATTGTGAATGAAACATGGACAGAAATAGTGGGAGAGGCAACTTCGGACAGCTCAAATCAGATGCCCGACAGCGAAGAGGAGACAGAAGAATCAAGCAACGAAGCTGGTGGGCAAAATCCAAGGCTGCGTATTCGACGGTCCAGTGGCAGATCATGGAGGAACAAACCAAACGAAAGAAGACGTTCTAGAAACGGATGGAATGGAGGAAGATGGTTTGGAAATGATGGAGGGTGGGGTGGCAATGGTGGTGGGAGGAAAACTTCAAAGCAAAAAGATTCTGGGGAGTCTTCAGAGACAGCACGTTCAACATCAGCACCGGATGAAGACTCCAGCGGAGGTATTCATTCACAGATTAATCAATTCTTGGACAGTCTCACTAACACGATACAGAGCTTTTTTGACCAGTTCTCAACGAGACCGAGAGCAAAATCTGTTCCTTATATCTATCAAAGGTTCTGAATAAATGCGTCGCAAAAATGACTGATTAGGGGAGGGTAGGGTGAGGGAAATCTGATTTGTCCCAACTGTAATGGCTCAAGTCCTGACTAATAACATATTTCAACAATATCATCAAGGCATGCCTTCGTTGAAGTCATGCCTTGATGATGTAGTTGGAGTATAAGTGAGTCGAGGTTGTAGTTAAAAAACACAGCGTTCTTAGAAATTCATTTATTTCTAAATACATCAACTAAACGCGATGCGTGGGTTTCCCAACATCTTAATTCAATCAGGACGTACCGTATTTCAAATTGGTCACGCTGGGAACACAACTACTTGAATCGAGTACTTCAGACTTTCATTTGTATGCCTGGCTGTGTGTGCGAGTGTGACACAAGTCCAATGATCAAATCAGAGCACATTTTACAAGCAATAGACTCTAGTCCGCATCCAGCAAAAAAAAACCAATTGTGGGTGTGTGTGGGGGGGGGGGGGGGGGGGGCGCAAACCTACGGAACGATATTTAAGACATCTGTGAAATGTTTTTCTAAGTCTTTATACCTAACTTAGAAAGTCGTTATAATTACTTATAATGTCGTTATAACAGCTTATAAAGCCGTTCTAATGACTTACGTAACTCGTTATAACGACTTAGAAAGTCGTTATAACGACTTGAAAAGTCGTTATAACGACTTACTTAACTCGTCATAGCGACTTGGTAACTAGTGTAACTACTTTGCAAATTCGTTATACCGACTTACGTAACTCGTTATGACTATTTCGAAAGTCGTTATGACTTTAACGACTTACTAACTCGTCCTAACGACTTGGCAAACTCGTTATAACGAGTTAGAAAGTCGTTATAATGCCTGTCTAGTAGTTATAACGAGTTCGCTAAGTCGTTATAATGAGTTAGTAAGTCTTATAACGAGTTTACTAAGTCGTTATTACTAGTTACATAAGTCGTTACAACAACTTTCTAAGTCGATATAACGAGTCAATAAGTCGTTATAACGAATTACTAAGTCGTTTTCATGAGGTTCCAAGTCTTTATAACGAGTTTGCAAAGTCGATATAACGAGTTAGTAAGTCGTTATAACGAGTTATGTACGTCGTTATAACAATTTTAAGTCGTTAAAGAGTCATTACAACGAGTTGCGTAAGTCGTTATACCGACTATATAAGTCGTTATAACGACTTTATAAGTCATTCTAACGAGTTACTAACTCGTTATAACGACATTCTAAATCGTTCTAACGGCTTTCTAAGTCGCTGTAACGAGTTAGCTAAATCGTAATAACGACTTACGTAACTCGTTCTAACGAGTCACTAAGTCGTTATAACGACTTATTAAAACATTTCACACATGTCCTAAATACGCTTTGGTACAAACCCTATTTACGCTCTACTTTTGAACGCTTGCGTCTTTTTCACTTTATATATTTTTGAGGAGATTATCTTTCTTCAAAAGTGTTTCCATGTATTTACGAAGGCACGCATAACTTTTTACAAATGGACACGGCATAATTTGTTCAAGAGTGTCATCGAATATTATATATTATGAAAGCCAATATTTTTTCCAATAAAACTGGACGCTATACTTTTCGTGTTTCAACAGAGAAATAGCACTATCCACTTTCGACGCCTTTGACAAACATGTTTCTAAAGTAAAAAGGATTTTTAACCGATGAAGACGCAATAGCGAGAGAACATACAAACAATTCTGCGATCCAGCTTGACAATTGTTGCTCTTACATGTAGCAAAGGTAAATATCAGAAATGAAGACTCAGTTTCTGCATTGGAAATTTGAACATAAATATTTTGTTTAGAAAGTTCATTATATCAAAAATACTTTACCAGAATCTATGCAACACTAGGCAAGATAAAATAAAATGTTAACGAAAAAACCAAGCTTTGTTAAATTAGCCGCCGAAAAACTCCCAAGGTGCATTGCCAGTAAAATGTGTTGGTATCCGGACAAAATACCCTCGGACAAAATACCCTTAGGACATAATACCCTAAAAAAATACCCTTAGGACATAATACCCTCAATGGGTAGGACAAAATACCCTCGGACAAAATACCCTCAGACCAAATGTATATAAAGTTGGATTTTTGGTGTTGGGGGTGAGGAGGGGGGGGGGGGGGAGGAGGGGTAATTGCATCTAAGGCACTAGCCGGTGTTTTGTTTGAAATAACAAGTACCAATATTTTTAATTTTTTTATTAACCCTTTACCTAACGTAACGGCCAAAACCGGCTAGCGCTATTCTCAAAAATCGCCAATTAATTTTCACTGCTTTTTCAATTTTTGTCTCAAAAACATAGGTTATGACCCCTCGTTGGAACGAGCTCGTTGAGCTCGTTCCAACGAGGGGTCATAACCTATGTTTTTGAGACAAAAAATTAGTTATTCAAGAATTATTTTTGCAATTGTCGTCTGCTTTTCAGGTTAGGTAAAGGGTTAAACTAAATAGATATGAAGAACAATACCAATGGCAGATGGCAGATGGCAATTGAATATGAAGCACAATATAAATGACAGATAGCACAGAACATGAAACAAATATGAGGGTATTTTGTCCGAGGGTATTTTGTCCTACCCATTGAGGGTATTATGTCCTAAGGGTATTTTTTTGAGGGTATTATGTCCCAAGGGTATTTTGTCCGAGGGTATTTTGTCCTACCCATTGAGGGTATTATGTCCTAAGGGTATTTTTTTGAGGGTATTATGTCCCAAGGGTATTTTGTCCGAGGGTATTTTATCCTACAATCAATGTGTTGTTCATCCGACTCTCCTTCGATGTAAATATCGCACACGCCATTCTTTCAAACTCGCCGCGTGGAGCACAAACAGACAATAGTTCTGCGGGTAAAAGTGAACCATCAACGGGATAAACTCCAGCGTGTTTTCTCTCACTAAGGTTAGTTTTTTATTACATAACTTAACAGTATTTAATTGTTGTTAGACATTTTCATGCGCAATCGTTACGTAAATGTTCATTATTGCCTTTTCAGATCGAGATGTGTTTGGGATATCCATAGATTTATTTGTTCGTGGCTAGTTTTACCGTGAAATGGGTTCCCGCTATCAAATTTCCATGCTAATAGGAACAATTTTCTGCCGATATTCAGATTAATGTTGGTTTTAAACATCCTGTGGCCTGTCGTTAAAGCTACAGATACAGATACAAAAACGTCGTTCTTGATAGAATGGCTTTTATATAAAATACACCTAAACAATTAATATTCAGAGCAAGAGTGTAAAAGGGATGTCGGTCTCGTGTTTATTTATTTATTTATTGGTGTTTAAGGTCACATACTTATGCACAATGGCTAATCATGACCGTAACAGTTTTACGGGTGGAGGAAGCCGGCGTATCCGGAGGGAACCACTGAGCAACGACGAGCAGCTGCCAGGTCCTCAACAGTGTAACTCCGCACTGCAGGACAGGCAGGGTTAGATTGGACATCGTGCCCCCATGTGGACAATCGGGGTTAAGTGCATTGCCCAAGGACACAACGCGGGAGTCTGAATCGATCGCTCAGACGGTCACCCGCCCGAGGTCTAACCGGGCTCAACGTTGCTTAACTTCGGTGATCTGGCGAGAACCGGTTACCGGTAACCGCAACGCCACCGCGCCCCCTCGATCGCGTGTAAAACGAAGAACGAAAAGTTGAAGCGCGGTTGTAAAACTTCTCGCGGAACGCTAATAAGCCTTTTCGGACATTCGTCATCCATCATAAATGTCTGAGGTCAAGTTATGTAAACAAAGATCCAGGCGCGAGGTGATCAGTGCTTTTCTCCTTTGGCACTAATCCACACTTGGTCCCACATGGCATGGTATTATTTATAGGGTCGGTTGCCCGTATCCAATACCTGAACAAGACGCAGGTGTGTAGCCAGGAATTCAAAAGCCAGCAAACCGAAGGCTTGTGGAGTACACTAACCCCTTACGACCCCTTTAACTGTACAATAGTAACAGCAGCCGCACAGGAGGAGAAGAAAAGGAGCCAGAAAAGCTACCAGGACCCAGTAACATAAGATAGTATGTGAAGTCTGCCACTTATAAAGTATAGTTCCTTGAGAAGATTCACTTCCTCTATTGACAAGTTTATTATTATCCCTGATGGGCTAGGGTGTGAGATGGGGAAATCTCACCCGGGGCAAGATATTTGGGCCAGACACGAGGCTTGCCGAGTGTCTGGACGAAATATCTGGTGCCCTTGTCCGAGGGTGAGATTTCCCCATCTCACCCCCACCCCCATCAGGGATAATTTTTCTCCCCCCACACCAAAACACCCTGACGTTATCAAAACTAACTCAGGGGCATATGCAGCTATATCGAACAATTTTGTTGTCCATTTATGAAAAAAATGATTCGCTTATCGGAAAGAGCGCACAAAAGTCCTGTATATACCATTGGTATATACCACAAAATTAAATACTAACGCCGGCAAGACAGGGGTTAAACATTTGTAGCGAAATGAACATTGACACGTTCCGATGACGTCATATTATGAATCTGCAATGTCGTCGCATCACTCTTTGATGGGAATTTTCGTGTAAATCTCTACTCATAATGGCATTCACCCAAAAATTCATATATAAGCACTTTTGCACTAAGTATTGTGTGTGATAAATCGGTTCTCCCCAACGTTAAAACTCTTGGAAAATGAGTATGAAATGGAGAACTGTGGTAGCATCGGGGACAATATTATGTGCAATTTAGTATCTAAAATATATGCACCACGGCTGAAAAATTACATACAAAATAGATCAATAAAATTGATAGACATATATTTTTTAGTTTTCAGATATATAGTATGCCCATATATTGACAGAACGAGATTCGCATTCGAACTGTCACTTTTTATCGCGCGAGATTGATTTGGGCGGAGGGATAATATTGAACAAGAAGCCGAAGGCTTCGAGTTCAATATTATCCCTCCCCCAAAATCAATCGAGTGCGGTAAAAAATGACAGTTCGAACGCATATGCTGTTCTGTATTTATTGCATGCCTATACAGGTTACCAAAAAATAGTAATCGTTTTTGGCAGAGGGTTAATATTGAACTCGAAGCCTTCGGCTTCTTGTTCAATATTATCCCTCCGCCGAAATCGATCTCGTGCGGTAAAAAATGACAGTTCAAGCGCATATGCTGTTCTGTATTTATTGCCCGCTTACAGTTTATTAAACAATATTAGAAACACACATTATTGCCAAAAATAACCCAAACGTAAAAAAAGAAATAGCTAAATTGTTCGCGCACGTGATCCGTATTGTTCAAGGGCAATACAAAAAAATTATTGTTCGCTTCCGGGTTTTTGCAGAAAGCGTGTATTATATGAAAATAAAATCATGGACGTGCAATAAATGTAATTCTTTTAATATGTGATCCTGGCAGAAATTAAACAGAGAAAAGCTGGGTGTGACATATCGGGTCTGTAACCCCGGGACCATGCAACTAGATTCGTGTGAACCTCCGAGACACATCCATACGTTTTATAGCCGAGGCTATATAAAAAAAAGTATGACAGTGGTTCTTTGGCGGTTCACAGAAACTACATACAATCAAGAACATTTATGTTTTAATTACTTTTAAAAAAACTTATCCCAATAAATCGTACTCTCTATGGCTAAGCTACAGAAGGTACAACGTATCAGAGTAAGTGAGGTCGCCCCAGTTTATCAATATTTTCAAATCACAAATGGGAGATAGTCCCTCAAGTGGAACTGCAATTTTGTGGGGGAGGTGCGTTCGCACCCGTCGCACCTTCCCCTGACTACGCGCCCGAGACGGGATTGCCCATCACAGATTACCACAGTTATTGCACCTTATCAGAATAATCCTGCTTGTGTGGAGTCAGTACGTTGGGGAGTCTCTCTATCACAGCTTACCACAGTTGTTTCACCTTATAAGAACAATCCTGCGTGTGTGGAGTCAGTATGTTGGGGAGTCTCTCTACCACAGCTTACCACAGTTGTTTCACCTTAAAAGAACAATCCTGCTTGTGTGGAGTCAGTACGTTGGGCAGCCTCTCTATCACAGCTTACCAGAGTTATTTCACCTTATCAGAACAATCCTGCTTGTGTGGAGTTAGAACGTTGGGGAGTCTGACAGTTCGTCTTTGAGTTCCAATGTGTTCTATGTGCCAATTGGCACATAGAACACATTGGAACTCAAGGGACGAGTTGCTCGCTAGTTCTCTCCGGCTTCCTCCACCCGTAAAACTGTCCGACACGAGGTGACCCTCGCTGTCGAAAGTGTCGTTAAACCTCAATAATAAATAAATAAATAAATAAATAAATAAATAAATAAATAAATAAATATAAATAAATAAATAAATAAATAAATAAATAAGAACAATACCGTTTACCCTAACACTGTGTGATCGAAAGAGGTATAATCAGAAGTCTCAACTTTGATACCAGAAACTATCAATCTCCTCATTATTTCTCAAACCGTAAGTTTTTTTTAACTCACGCCACATCTTCGAAAAGAAAAATTCATTTTGTCTGTTTATGTGTTTATTTTGGAAACGGTAACCGATTGGCTCACGACACTCACGCGCATTCCCTGAGCCATTCGGAAATAAGGAAAAAGAGGAAGTTATGAAAAGTTCTACGCGGTGGAAGAAAATCACCCGATCGGATACGAGAGTTAAAAGATGGGGGAGGGGGGGGGGGGGGGTTGAATGAGATACTATAGCCCCTATCTTGATTCATGTTATCAGTTTCGGTTTTTTTTCTCTTGGAGGAGGGGGAGGGGCTCGTATTTGAGAGTGTGTGTGTTGGTTCATATTATGCCCGTAGAATATCACAAATGACGGGGACATAATAGGGGCGGGTATGGGAGTTTTGGGTGCCGCCCTCAATCGATAAAGTATGTGTGGGGGAGGGGGAGAAAAGGTTTTTAAACTACGTTCCAGATGACACTATAAAAGGTCATTTTGAGGCTCGGTAGAATGTAAATGTAGACTAAATGTTGTAGGTCACAGTACGGCCGCTGTGGACTGGTCACTTTCCACGGCCGCAATAGTATTAGATTCCAAACACTTCTTGTAGGAATAATAATCAAAAATGTAATTAATGAATAAACGAGTCATTAATTAAAATTTTGCTGCTGATGATTTTTATTACCTGGTAAACGCATGCGCGGACATCGCTGCCCATGCGTGGAATATGACTAGTCCACGGTGACTGTACTGTATCGGTAAGCACATCAACTACCACCGCATAGATCTACAAATCGCAGAATTCAGGAATTGTGGAGGGGGCGTTGGGATTTGGCGATGCCCACACGACCTGAATGGCTACACTGCCTCACACACTCTCTGATATTCCTGCTCAGAACGCAACACAAGGATGTGTGTGAGAGTCTCTCACACACATCCTTGTGTTGCGTTCTGATCAGGAATATTTTGTGTACAACCTTCTCAATGATAAGCATTACCCTAAAACATATGAAACGAGAACCGTGTTCAACCATGGTCACGCAATTTTCTAAATTTTGGCTGCATTCTATTACCCCACTTAGTATATTATAAACAATCTAAGAAACATCAATGTCCCCAATGTTCAACTGCCTCTAATTTTGTTTTATGAAAAGCACAGGGTGTTCATCCAACTTGTTGCATCTACACTCCCCGTCCGCGCCACACATACACATTCCTATATTGTATATCATCAACTTTTATTATACGTTCTGACACTTTTTTTCCGGTTAATATGCACCGGAGAATAGTCGTTCGTAACTTGAGACTCGGGGGACGATGGATGATAAACATTTGTTTGCGACAGTATTATTATTATTATTATTTATTGATGTTTAAGGTCACATATTTCTGCTCAATGGCTAATCATGACCACGACAGTTTTACGGGTGGAGGAAGCCGGAGTACCCGGAGAGAACCACCGAGCAACGGCGACCAACCGTCAGCTCCCCAACATACTAACTCCACACAAGCAGGGTTAGCTTTGGTTGAAGACAGGTGCACCATCGACGTGCAGTACGCCTTAGTACACAGCATCACCGTGCCCCCACGTGGGCAATGTGGGTGAAGTGTCTTGCCCAAGGACACAACGCGGTTGCCGCAGGTGGGATTCGAACCGAGGACCTCTCGACTTGCAGCCTGCACCTCTACCAACTGAGCCACCGCGCCCCCCCCCCCCCTGTTTGCGACAGTAGCTGATGTTTATTTGAAAATTATTTCATTAACTTTGTGTCAGTAAATATGTCGCAATCTGTATTCAGAGTCTGTTTCCAAACGCCGACACTACTAATAAACCACGCCTCTTAAGTTGTAACGTAATCGCAGACCCTATAAAAGTCGCAGCTTGCTTCTCGTCCCATGTTAGTGTGTTTGTGGGGGTATGGGGGGGGGGGGGGGGGTTCATATAATAAACAGAATCTTCAGCAATTTTTTTTTTATTGTTATTTTTTCACAAAATTCCATTGAATATTCAGATGATATATATTGGACATGTTAGGTAAACCTTTACCTAACACTGAAAGCAGACGACACTTGTAAGCAAAATTCTTGAATAACTAATTTTTTTCTTTTTTGTGTCAAAAACACGATTATGGCTCCTCATTGGAACGAGCTCAATGACCTCGTTCCAATGAGGGGTCATAAGCTATGTTTTTGCGACAAAAAAGAAAAAGTAATGAAAATTGAATGATACAGAATTTTGTGAATAGCGCAGGCCGGTTTTGAACGTTAGATTAGGAAAAGAATTAAAATGTTTTTGCTAAAACTCCAGAACAGTCTTTGATCTCCATAAAATTAAAAAAATATCTAAAGAATCCATATTCATTTCCCTTTCAGGGGATTATTATGAACCCCGATGAGTCTGGAGGTGGGATGGGGAAATCTCACAGGAGGGGCAAGATATTTGAACCAGAACCGAGGCTTGCCCCGAGGGTGAGATTTCCCCATTCCCACCTTCAGACTCAACGAGGATGATTTTTCTCCCCACACACGAGGATTACGTTATTATAGATAACTGGCGGTCACGTGCTGACATACCCAATTTATCAAGTCGTAGTCCTTTCGAAAAACGAACAATTTCATTGGAAAGATCGTACAAAAGTTAGGTATATACCATAGGTATGTACTAAAAAAATTGATTTGTAACACTGTCCGTTAAGGGGTTAATGAATTTGAAATAGTTCCGGCGACCTAATAAAATATGCAAATGAGTATATCACGTGGCGTGGGTGGGATAGAAATATCCAACCCTGCTGTCTCACTCGGGACACGCGTATGTTTCACGTATAGTGGGGGGGGGGGGGGGGGGGGGGATATTTTATTTATCATATATGATTTTCTTTCCCATAATTCCTTATTATCAAGATCGGATGATATGACTTCAGACTCGGCTGATACGGCACCGATCTGGGCTGATATAAACCAAGCTAGAATTTTCCCCTTTGATGCGTTACCATGCGCAACTAATTGTGTTTACAGCGAAATCGTCCACCGCTATTTGTCGAACATAATCGGGAAAATAGATGTTGCCAGACAAAGAGGTGTAGTTTTTATATGATGAGGAATTGATGATGGCAACAAGTAAGGAATAGGTGGACAAAATTCAACGCAAACTAAGATTCCGAGTCGTAAGCGGAGATTCGTCGAACTGAGAGAAGAAATAGTTCACCTATCCGAACTTCGCGGTTTCCCCACTGGGGAGGCCGAGGCGTTCGAATAGCTGAATTAGAAGAGGAAACTGCGGACTTTATACGTCGGGCAGATATCCCGGCCGATATGAAACTAACCACGTAATAACCTCTAATTCTCCTAGACATTTTTGTTACAATTACCTACACAGTAAGCACCAACGTACCCGTCCTTCTCGATTAGGCCTAATAGTGGAGTATTTTATATGTATAAAATATAGTCATGTTTTCAAACATTGTACTATTATTGTGTCGTAATTGTTTATAAAGTATCAAGATTAAAAAAACAAACAATAAAATTAAATAAATCAACTAATATAGATACTATGTGGAAGGCTACCCAATAACCAGAATATAACACATGCGCTCTCCACTCACCCATTACTCTTACTTAGCACATAGCACTTAAAAGGTTTTGCCAAATACTGCAGTCAACACTTCCCATCGCCTCCATCGCCAGGGCCGCCGCTATTCTTCCTACTAATATCACAATCATTTCATCCAATTAACTTCATTCATTACTTATATTACAACAACTACTACAACTGCTACTACTACCGCCATTGTACTAGAAGTCGTTGTAGTAGTTCCCTGTGGCAAACTCGTGAAATTGAGCAGCGGTTACAACAACAAGAATAACAACAACAACAACAACAACAACAACTACAACTACAACAACTACTACTACTACTACTACTACTACTACTACTACAACAACAACAACAACAACTACTACTACTACTACTACTACTACTGCTACTACTACTACTACTTGGACTGGTCATATTCCACCCGTGGGCAGTGATGTCCACGCATACGTTTACTAGGTAACAAAAATCACCATCAGCAAAATTTTAATTAATGAAGCACCGGGTGGTACCCAGTGCTTCATTAATTAAATTTTTGATGATTATTCCTAAATTAGTGTTTGGAATATAACATTTTTGCGCCCGTGGAAAGCGGCCAGTCCGCGGCGGCCACACTGTACTACTAGTACTACCACTACTATTACCACTACTGCCATTGTGACAACCCTAAGATACGGAAAAAAGTTATGCTTTACTGGTAAAATAGGACCCGGTCACAGTCGCCGGGGTGCACGTCCTCTAAAGTGTGCAGCATTGGTGTATGGACATTGCGACAGTGAGGGTGTGTGTATGGGGGTGGGGGTGTGTTTATCATTTTCATAAAATTTACAATAGTCAGAAATTTGAAGCCGTAAATTGGAAAAAGTTGGAAAAATCAGACAGGGCGCTAGTGGATGTTAAGATTTTGGCCAAAATATGGAGTGTTTAGACTGAAAAGTAGTGAAAGTCTTCCTAATATTGACTGAACAGTTGTAAAAATCCCCACATATACTGATTTGTAGTTGGTACTTGTGACTACCTAGAGCCTATGTTGGATAATTTATCGTCATTGGGGGTTGTACAAATCGAATTCCGCAACTTAACAATCTACCTAACGAATCAGACGCAGCCGCCTGCGGAAAATTAAAAATTCCGCAGTTGAAACAAAATAAAATTTTCAACAAATCCGTATCACGTGCCTCCCCATTATATCGAGCTGGTTGAGCTCGTCCCAATAAAGGTTTACTAAACCCAAAAGGTGTAATCTCCATGGCTCAAACTGAAAATTGGCAATTATTTATAGGGCGCAGAGACCAATGAATAAGTAGCAGAGCTATAAATTTCCGCTTCGCACCACCCCAGCCCTCCTCGTATCCACACCATGTACGAACGTGCAAAGTCGCTTAACGGGTAGACAGAGTGAACCAGTTCGCGGATTCTCATTGTCTATTCTTTGTAGTGTATCGCGTACGCGGACTGCCATATTTGGGGAAATCTGGGAATTGGCGTCTCAACTAGTTGAGGGTTGGATTATTTTTGGTGGCCTAACTTTATTATTCAAAATTTCTTTTATTTTAAATTATTGGAGAGTCCCCACAGGCGCTCTCCAATATGTAATAAAACAAACTTATATAAACAAAATATTTCTTGCATCTGACTGAATAGGAAACATGAGTAAGGATACTGCTGGCTTTTACTCTGGAACCTTCATTTTTTTTAAAGCCCTGAAAAGTGGCACCCAAGTACTCAACCAGTTATGGAACCTGACCAATAATGTCAGGTGGCTTATCATTAAACACGAGTGAGGAGTTGTGTTGAGATGCCATTACAAGTGGCATATGGTCACAGCGCGCATGCACACTTGTTTGACCAAAATTGAAAAGAAAAATTATTCACATCATATAATCACAAGTAGGTACAAGTCAAAATAAGTTGTAGATAACCACTATAAACTATGCATCTTTCTCTTCCTACACTGATAAGATCCGATGCTGACATCATTCTCTGGAAAGCTCTCACTGAGAGCTTTCCAGAAAATGATGTCAGATTCTAATCTCATTAGTGCAGGAGCAGCAGTATACATAGTTTATTGCTGTTATGCTACAGCTTATTTTGACTTGCACCGTTTACCATCCTTCTTTATCGCGACACAGACAGCTCAGATAGGCGGTTCGTCAAATGTGGTTGTCGATTGATCACGCTGTTGTTAATAAGAGAGCGTGTTTTTGCAAGAAGTGACTCACTGAAACGAATTTAAGATGTTAACATCAAATGCTGTAACTAATGTGTATAATTAGCCTACACCACGGCGTTAATTTGTTATGTATTAGTAAACCCCACGTGCGAGGTCAATAGGTCATACCATTTAAAATGCATAGACACGCTCAATCCTTTATACAAGATGACGATTAGACACTAGCAAAACAAAATACTCAAATAACTAAAAAAATCGTTTTTGCCTTTAAACATGGCTTAGGACCGCTCATTTGCAACAAGGACAACGAGCGTATGCCAATGAGGGCCGTAAGCTATCGTTCAGAAGTAAAGGCATGACAAAAATGACAAAATTTGAATCGACAGTTTCGGGAATATCGCTAACCGAATTACCACGTTTACCATTCTCGAGAGATGACTTCCATAAGCTACAAGCTTCCTGTCAAATCCCTCCATCATTCGTTAATCTGATTACTGTTAATATATGTTATATTTTGAGCTATTGCACTAGCACTGTTACTCTTTTGGTATTCACTTCTGTAACATATAGCATATTCCTTCAATAAATATTGTTTAAACTAACCCATAACGACGAGTAAAGGATTTGCAAAGTTGAGTATGTTTGCCGTAAAAGTAAGCCGAGCAACTAAATCTAAAAATATTACGTTCCAGAGTGTCCCATTGTCTTCCCTATGACGTTGTGTTGTGACTTCAACTGCTGGCTCAACTTTTGATGGTTGGACTAAGTAGGCTTACGATGGTACACACAAAGAAAACAAGAGGTCCCTGGGGCATGAGGTGCTCACCTTGAACAGAACCCGATATAAACAGAGTCAAAGAATTAATCTACATTTAGCAATCAATTTCCCTAGGATACATTGTCACCCCCCCCCCCCCCCCACACACACACACCAGGAGTGACTGAAATAGTCCAACCATGATCAGCTGTTCATAATATAAAAAGTTGAGCTCTCCTATGGAGACACTTGATACAACCTATGTGGATTAATCTTAGTTACACACCTCTAGAGATACTTTAAGATTTTTACTTGTATGTGACAGTGCATGCTAAAAATCAATGTGTGCAAAGTGTTTGGCGTCAGAAGCAACAAGAAACTATACTGTTCAAAAAAAGTTAAGCCCCCCCCCCCCTCCCCCTCATAATACCTGTGGGTATACGAATATCTCTTATTGTGACGTTCCCCATTCCTCTATCGGAGCCGGCATAGATCCTCAAAAGTGGTGAACATTTGCTGGCTGTTGACCACTTCACCACCGTGCAAAGAGTCCGGACCGCAACCCGATAGAACATGAGTGGGACATGCTCGGCTGGAGAGTGGTTGACAGACAGCCACCACCCGATGACATCAACAGTCTGCGCCGTGCGCTTGTAGAGAAATGGGACAACATCACATTGAGAGAAATTCGAATGGTCATCGACAGCATGCCACGTCGATTAAGATGTGTTAGAGATGATTGAGGAGGTTCCACCAGATACTGAACAATGTGACGATTTTTGACGTCGTGAAGATGTCTGCAGTGCCTAATGTTCATTCAATAAAGCAAATGCTCTAGAAACCCTTGTTTCACTTAAGAATTGAATGCAATTTTTATAATCTCTATTGGAGTATGAACGTGTGGGAATGGGTACAAATTATGTATGAATAAAGATTACAAAAAATGCATTCAATTCTTATAATTACATTCCGTAACTGTTTAAACTACTTTTTACCAAACAACAAAGCAGAAAGACGAAATAAAACATGTACGAACGAACGAGGCAAAAACCACCCTCACACAAAAGACAAAGGGCACAACTCTGATTTTTAATTTTCACAACTTTAGAAATGGAAACGAGTATTTTAGTAATGTGCTTTATGACACTGTACCAACCACTTTTGTAATACAACCACTTTTGCAATAAAATTTATTACAAAAGTGGTTAACGCGTACCAACCACTTTTGCAATAAAACCACTTTTGTAATAAACTAACCATTATTGTAATAAACTCATTTCGGTGATAAATCACGGACGTCCATTTTATAGTCGGACATTGGGGTGGGGTGAGGGACTAGTTTACCTGAACATGTTTGTGTGTCGTTCAATGGAATAACGTGTCCATTCACCTATTGAAACTTGGTAGTGACTGAAGAAAGTACGAAAGCACTTTTACAATAAACTTTATTACAAAAGTGGTTATCGCGTACCAAGCACTTTTGTAATAAAACCACTTTTGTAATATACTAACCATTATTGTAATAAACTCATTTTGGTGATAAATCACGGACGTCCATTTTATAGTTGGACATTGGGGTGGTGTTAGGGACAAGTTTACCTAAACATGTTTGTATGTCGTTCAAAGGAATAACGTGTCCATTCCATTCACCTGTTGAAACTTGGAAGTTTCACCTGTTGAAACTTGGAAGTGACTGAAGTAACCACTTTTGCAATAAACCTTATTACAAAAGTAGTTATCGCGTACCAACCACTTTTGTACTAAACTAACCATTATTGTAACACACCTATTTTTGTGATGAATCACGAACGTTCGTTTTATAGTTGGACATTGGGGTGGGTTGAGAGCTGGTTTACCTAAACATGTTTGTGTGTCGCTCAATGGAATAAAGTGTTCATTCACCAGTTGAAACGTAGCAGTGTCTGCAAAAACTACGCAACCACTTTTGCAATAAACTTTATTACAAAAGTGGTTATCGCGTACCAAGCACTTTTGTAATAAACTAACCATTATTGTAATACACCTATTTTTGTGATGAATCACGGACGTCCATTTTATAGCCGGACGGTGTGTTTGTTTGGAGAGGGGGTAGCACAAAAGCGTCAAATCTTTTCCCAAATTTGGTGGGCGCTAAAATCTTACTGCACACGGATGGATGGGGAAAGTTGGGTTTGGCGTCTATCGTTTTTGATTTGTCTGCCCGAATTCCTCCTACGGGCGCAGTTTGTCTTAAACCCCGTAGTTCCTATCGATCTTGTTGTCCCATTTTATAGGTCGGGTTGAATTCTTCCGCTCACTGTTAACCTCAAATGAGGCGAGAAAATTAGAAATTTTATTACACACCATTGACTGGTGTTAATGAAATATCACAATACAGATGGACGTGCATCAGCCACCAACATCGCTGAAGTTAAGCTCCGGTGAACCCGGTTAGTCTATTGATGGGGTGACCATTCAGTGATTGATTTGGATTAACACTTCGTGCCCTTGGGCAAGGTACTTTACCTCGACTGCTCGCATGTGGGGAAGCTGACGGTGTTCTGAGATGGACTGGTGTGCACGCGTCTTAACCTTAATTATCCTGACTGTGTTGTGCAGTGCGTAGTACTGATGTACAGTGCGTAGTGCAGTCTTGGAATGTGTGACGTTGAAGAGGTTATAGGGTCTCGTCGCTGCTTGGTGGTTCTCTTCTGGTACATCGGCTTCCTCCACTCATAAAACTGTCACCGACACAAAATGACTCAGACTATATAAGTATCGTAAAACACCAATAAATAAATAAATAAATAATAAATAAATAAATAAATAAATAAATAAATAAATAAATAAATAAATAAATAAATAAAAAATAGACCCACTGAATACCATTTTTCGTCGAATGAAACAATGAATGCTGTGAAAATGAGCACATTGCGCGCAAAAACATATATCTCAAAATGAAGGTTATGAAAATGAGTTCAATGCGTGCAAAATCATATGTATCATAGCCTCATTTCGATATTTTTGGATCCACCGAGTCACTAACTGGGACTCATTAAATGGATTCTAAGGGAAAATCATTTTACATACAGGCACTTTCTTCTTTCAATGGAGATAACTCTTGTTATTTTTTTAAACAATAAACAGTGAGGCAAAATGGAAGGAGAGGAGCCTCGACCGCTTCTAGCGTCCCTAGCCCCCCCCCCCCCCCCCGGTTTCTGCTACCTGACCGCCCCTGACCCTTGCTGCCCATACCACAAGAGCCTTTAGTTCCCTGCCGCCTCACCCTCAGAGCTCCCGGTCCCCTTTGCCCCTGCTGATGCCGTCCATCGTGTCTGGAAGACGCGATATTTTCAGAAAAAAATCCATCCATGGATAGTTTTTTAGACATTGTCAAGCTGGTTTGGGTAATTGTATATTTAATATCGGTTGTTTGGGGTAATTCCATGCTTTCCCAAAACACACTCCGTCCAAACATTGGATCAGGAACATTTCCACGTCCCAGCTACAACATTAACATGGTTACCAGAGTGAAATCCACTAAAATACACGAAAGTCGGGTTCATTTGTGTAATTCTATACTACCGGAACATACTCCCACCGAATCAAGCATACCCTCAAAACATACTCCCGATCTTATACCAAGAGGTAAGGCTTCGTCACCAGGCAACCACGTGACACTTCAGAAACCAAGATGGCGCCCATATACACAAAATGGACGACCAAACCACGTGTCCCCATATACACCCAAGCTACGCACGCGCATTCGAACCTCGTATCGCTATGGCAATGACGTCACAACATAACCACACACATTGGTTACATGTCAACACAACATGGGCGCCCGCAGTCACGTGACATGACGTGACTTCCAAGATCCATCTGAATCGCAAGAGGACGCCTTTGGCTGGTCTACTGTGTACTAAACGGCTGCTCTTAGGGATGTGATAGCAGATCTGACTCTGCAACCGTGAAAAGGGGCTCACAGCATATCACTTCTGATACCTGAATCTAAACTTCCGCCGTTTTTTTTTTTTTTTTTTTTTTCGAATGAACATAACAAATATCGAGTATCAGTGGTAAACTCAACAGCACGTTATCCCTCTGGTCTTGTCTCTCCGCGTGCCACAAGACAAGTAAAACATGCCCCTTTGCTTTTTGGTACACGAAAGAATGGCGCAACTTGGACGCTGGAGATTAACTGGATTCAGCTTTGATCCCTTTGCATCCATGAAAAGGATTCACCACTAGCCCGATTGCTCGCTCTGAAACGGAGTAATAAATTACGTGCAGTCGCACATGTAATCTTATCAAACATCTGAGTCTGAACTTTCATGAACCTAATTTGGCAATATAACAGTTACGCAGTTACGATCTTGGAAACTACTGCCCAGACAAAGTCGGGCACCCCATCTAGTCTGTTATATATTCAAGTTCGTTTGTCTGTGTGTGTGTCTGTTTGTTATAGACTAAACACGGCTGGGTCGAGAGGGACGAAACTTGGAATTGCGTGTGTAGTTTGGTCCCGGGAAGGTGTTTCCTTTATTGGAACTGGGCCCATCTTCGCGTATGCGAAGTAACGATCTCGGAAACTACTAGGCCGATCGGGACGAAACTTTAGATTTGTATGTAAGATCCATCAGGTAGTGCTTTGCCACCGTCGGGTGTATGATAGGGCCGTCTTCGCGCATGCTCAGTGACGTTCTCGGAAACTACTGGGCCCTCGGGGAGAAAACTGGGATTTGTATTACGGTCCGTCAGATGATAATTTGCCACTATCGGCTCTGGGGTGGGAGTCAATCTTTGCTCATGCGCGGTGCTGATCTCGGAAACAACCAGCCCGGACGAAGTCCCCCCCCCCCCCCTCCAATCTAGTCTAAATATATATTTGAGTAATCTTGTTTGTTTGTCGCTTCTCTATAGACTCGAAAACGGATGGTCCGATTGGGAAGAAATTTGGCATGGGTATGTAGTTTTGCCCCGGGAAGGTTTTGAACTTTTCAGACATGGGGTAGGTAATGGTCCGTTTTCGCGCATGCGTAGTAACGCTCTCCAAAACTACTGGGCGGATAAACACAGACAGACAAACAGACAGACAGACAGACAGACAGACAGACAGACAGACAGACAGACAGACAGACAGACAGACAGACAGACAGACAGACAGACAGACAAGATTACTGTAGTATATACACAGATTAGTTGGAGGGAATGAGCTAAATAGGCAACTGAGCCCAGCACGAGCAATTTGAGTTGCCCAGAAGACTACTCCCATACCCGGTAGTGGCAAATCACTACCCGATGGACCCTACATGCATACCCCAAGTTTCGTTCCCAGTAGTTTCCGAGATCGTTACTGCTCATGCGCGAAGACGCTCCCCCCCCCCCCCTCCCACACACACACACTCCATGTTCAAATAGCCTATGTACTTTTCGGGCCCAAGCTGCACAACCATGACAAAATTTTGTCCCGATCGTCCGAGCCATCTTCTAGTCTACGGAGAACAAACAGATAGACAAAGGGACAAGATTGCTCATATATATATATATTGACTAGATGGGGGTGCTCGACTTTGTCCGGGTTTTTTTTTATCTTGGTGCGTGCGCAAAGATTGGCTCCCAGACCATAGCCAACGGTGGAAAATTACTACCCGATGTACCATACATACAAAATCCCAGGTTTCTTCCTGATCGGTCTAGAAGTTTCCCATGTCGTTTCTGCGCATGCGACAAGGCGGCCCCAGCCCAAACCCGACGGTGACAAATGACTACCCGGTGGACCCCACATACAAATTCCAAGTTTCGTCCCGATCGAAACAGTAGTTTCCGAATGCGCCACTACGCATGCTTGGAGTCGGGCCCCATCCCATACCTGCAAATCCTACACTATGGATCATATAATCATATCCCAGGTTTCGTCCCAATCGGCAGAGTAGTTTCCGATATCGTCACTGCGCATACGTGAAGTCGGGCCCCAGGCCATGCCCGGAAGCCCCAATCCTTTCCGGGCGCAATCTACACACCCAGGCCGAATTTCGACCCGATCAGCCTAGTCGTTTTCGAGTCTATGGAGGACAAACCAACAAACAAAGAAACAAACAAGATTACTCAAATATAATAAGAGAGGATAGATTTTATCAAAAGTGGTGATCTTGTTCGTTTTATCAAAAGTGGCCGTTTCTTTTACATCAAAAGTGGTCGATTTTATATCAAAAGTGCCTAGCTACATCAAAAGTGGGCGATTTTTACACAAAAGTGGCAAGCTACATCAAAAGTGGTAAATATATTGGTATACCAAAAGTGGGCGCAACACATGTTTTGGTAAACTAGTCCCTCACCCCATCCCCAATGTCCGACTATAAAATGGACAACCGTGATTTATCACCGAAATGAGTTTATATGGACGTCCGTGATTTATCACCGAAATGAGTTTATTACACTAATGGTTAGTTTATTACAAAAGTGGTTTTATTACAAAAGTGGTTGGTACGCGATAACCACTTTTGTAATAAAGTTTATTGCAAAAGTGGTTGTATACTTTCTCCAGATACTGTCAGGTTTAACTGGTGAATGAACACTTTATTCCATTGAACGACACACAAACATGTTTAGGTAAACTTGTCCCTAACCCCACCCCAATGTCCAAATATAAAATGGACGTCCGTGATTTATCACCAAAATGAGTTTATTACAATAATGGTTAGTTTATTACAAAAGTGGTTTTATTAGAAAAAGTGATTGGAACGCGATAACCACTTTTGTAATAAAGTTTATTGTAAAAGTGCTTGCGTACTTTCTTTAGTCACTACCAAGTTTCAATAGGTGAATGGACACGTTATTCCATTGAACGACACACAAACATGTTTAGGTAAACTAGTCCCTCGCCCCACCCCAATGTCCGACTACAAAATGGACGTCCGTGATTTATCACCGAAATGAGTTTATTACAATAATGGTTAGTTTATTACAAAAGTGGTTTTATTACAAAAGTGGTTGGTACGTGTTAACCTCTTTTGTAATAAATTTTATTGCAAAAGTGGTTGTATTACAAAAGTGGTTGGTACAATGCCAAAGTTGAGAAATGTCACCCAAGAAACAGCAGCGGAGTTGATCACTGCTAGAGACGCTAAAAGTTAAAAACCTGCCCAAACACCGCCCAAATTACATTCTGTCAACTGCGCTCTTCCATAAATGCGGGACAAAGTTCGACCAAATGTATTCACTGGAAAATGAATTACATTTAGTTATGACGTTTTCATCCAGCTGACCAATGGGAATTGAGTATTTGGACCCAAGACGTATTTACATTAACAATGTAATTATTAACAAACAATGGCGTTTAAAATTAAATGTTGAAAAGACTAAAACGATGGTATTCTCCAAAACACATCACAAACCCCAAGTAAGATTTCTTTATAATGGCAACTCTATAGAATCCGTCAATGCATATACCTACTTAACCCTTTACCCAACGTAACGGCCAAATCCGGCCAGCGCTATTCTCAAAAATCGCCAATTAATTTTCATTATTTTTTAATTTTTTACCACCGCATATTGGAACAAAACTACTAAAATCTCTGCTAAATCCTATTGTCACTTATGGCTCAGAAGTCTGGTTCCCTGAAATCATCGAAAAACTCACCACCTCTCAAAAACGAGCACTCTCTCGAACTACACACTACAATATTATGAAGAGCTTAAATAATCTGGAGTATGAAAATATGCAAGACAGATTTTACAAGCACCTCCTAGACCTATCAAGACACTGTAGTAACATGGGTACAAAACTGGAACTGGGTATTTTGCCACTGACGGTAAACATGGTAATTAATTTGGAGAAATACAAGGCGCACGTTGATGCCCTACCAGATGGTCACCCGATAAAGGAAGCCCTAGAGACCCCGGACCTTCCAGGTGATAATGACATGAACTCCTGGATGTACAGTCTACACAATTGTAGAAGGCTTATAATGCCAACACCCCCTATGGACAACCCATTGGATACACACTCGATCGTTTCGTATTTCATCTATGCAATATGGGAAGACCTAAACAGCGATGAAGGACGAAACGGTCGAAATAAACTGAGAACGTATAGGCAATTTAAAGAGAAATTTGAACTTGAACCATACCTCAAAAAGTGCCAAAAATATCGAAACACCGCCAGGCCGTAACAAGATTTCGTCTAAGCTGTCACAATTTGGGAATCGAGAGAGGCAGATATTATCGCATCCCAGAAGTGCAGTGCCTATGTCAACATTGTGGGGTGGTAGACGATGAGACACACTTCCTCCTCCACTGCACAATGCTGACAGAAGAGCGCGAGTGCCTACTACAAAACATCCAAACAAACAAACAAACAGCATTTCAGCAGCATGACTGATACAGCAAGAGTCAAATATATATTAACACGTGACAACACAGAATGTATCAACAACGTTGCACACTTTGTTTCTCACGGTCTTCAATAAAAGGGGGTGTGGCAGCCCCAGGTCGATAACAGTACTTCGAGCTGAGTTGAGTTTTTTGTACCACCTTATATAAAAATATGATTTTTTCTCTTTTTTTTCCTGAACAACTAAATGTGTAATGTTAATCTTGATGTACATTTGACCATAATGGCGTAGCATTACAATAAAGAAGGTATGGACTACTAAGGCATATTCTCCTTATTACAAATAGCAGGTTTTCTCTCGTGAGAATTTATCTGTTACCTGTATGCCCACTGGTGTTATAGGGGAAGGGGACTTAACTCTTTTTGGACAGTATATACTACAGTCGTCGAAGACCGATCAAAATACACGCGTGGGAAGTGACCCGGTGCTTCATTAATTAAATTTTTGATGATTATTCCTATAATTAATGCTTGGAATCTAATATTATTGTGTCCGTGGTAATATTGCACACCCGTAGAAACTGACAAGTCCACGACGACCGTACTGTACTTAAATCTGTGATTAAAATACTTCCATGTTGACGAATAGGACATAGCGAAGATTTCATAAACGAATTTGCCCAAAGTGATCTGATGTAAACAGAAAACTGCATGGTGTAATTTCTGATACACGTGGATATAATTGAATACCTCAGAAGCATTCCGAATATTTGATCGCCAGGAACAACAACTGAGCATTATTTTGGCACTAACTGGGCATTATCAGACCAAAAACTTCGCATTATTTGAAATGAAGCGCAGTCATGCTCCCAATAAGCCCTTCAGAAAGATTATGCATTAGCGAAACGAGATAGTTTTAATGGACGTACTTGGGGGCGCGGTGGCGTTGCGTTAACCGGTTCTCGTCAGATCACCGAAGTTAAGCAACGTCGAGCCGGGTTTGCACTCGGATGGGTGACCGTCTGAGCGATCGATTCGGGCTCCCGCGTTGTGTCCTTGGGCAAGGCACTTAACCCCGATTGTCCACATGGGGTCACGATGACGCCGTGTACTGAAGCGTACTGCACGCCGATGGAGCGCATGTCTTTAGCCAATCTAACCCTGACTGTGCTGCAGTGTGGAGTTACGATGTTGGGGAGCTGGCAGCTGCTAGTCGTTGCTCGGTGGTTCTCTCCGGGTACACCGGCTTCCTCCACCCGTAAAACTGTCACGGTCATGGTTAGCCATTGTGCATGAGTATGTGACCTTAAACACCAATAAATAAATAAATAAATGGACGTACTTTGTATAAACAGAAATAAGTATATACAAAATTCACATTTTGTCCTTCTGCGAGGCCTAATTTTGACAAATATGGAAAATTGCTCTGCGTCGGAAATTCTTGTGCCAGAGCGGGTAACAAGATCGGGACGAGAAACTGTGGCGAAGTTTTTTCAATAAATCTAGTAAATTCTCGTCTTCATGTTGATTTATTCATCGATACGAGCGCTTTGCGAACGATAAGTGCAACATTGGGTACTTTTGTATAGCGAACATTGTGGTTTTGTCAAATGGTCAACTTACGATTTTCAAATTCGCAGCGTATTGGCATGCACATTTATTAAATTTAAACTCTTTATATCGGGGTGGGGGGGGGGGTGGGGGTGGGGGTGAACTGCTGACACAACGTCTCATCTTTTGGTATTGCCATTTTTCGGACCCACCAACCCTTACCTGCAATTGTTTTCCGACAAACTTCTGACACCCACCTACCCCACCCCCTCCCACATCAAAAGATTGTGTTTTGCAGGTAAACGGAATCTGAATGGTTTTGCAAGTCAAACATAATAATATATAATGTGATGTACATGATCAATATCATCAATGAATGTTCAATACCTGTCACTAGAAAAAAAAACCTCAAACAATTAACTGGTAGAGTGCTGGAAGCCAAGACACACCGCTCTGTCACATTCGATTGGCTAGTGGCGTCATAGTGCCCAGAGGCACTATCCAACCAAATGTGACAGAGTAATATTTGATGAAAAACCTCAGTGTCCTGTTTGGTCAGGAAATGTATTTAGCAATCTACCAGTTAAAGGTGACGCCAGATCTGATAAGATAATTCCAATAGCAGTAATAAATATATGAATAACTAGAGAAACAGAATTTACTGCCACCAGTAAATTCAAGTCTGTGTGAAAAGGGTTAATAAAGTATCAGGAAAAAACTATATAGAAAGAGAATTTATGGAGGCTTAATTTCAGGAGTAAAATATTTTTTAAACAAATCAGAAATGGATTTTTGTTAAGAGTATTTACAGGTATTCACAAAGAAATCAGAACAATTTTTCTAAGAAATCAGAAAAGTCATATATGTGCACAGCAAATAAAGGGTTCGATCAAGGAATCAGAAATGCACATTACTAGTTCTGTCACTTATTTGAATGAAGACATACATGTATATACTTCAGATCTGCAATATAGCTTTTATAAAATGCAATTCCTCACAGTTCTGAAAAATACGCACTTAATGACCTCTCTTGACCGCATTGAGGTGGACCATATTTTGAACCTCCAGCAAGTTCAACTCATTCGATGTAGGTCAGATGTCCATAAGTCATACCAAGCCTGAAGTACGAGCATAAACCACTTTAAAAATATTGTCTCCGCCAACTCCGGATCTGCCATATTTGTAGCTGAGAGCAAATAGTCATATTAGCTAAAATTGTTAAGGTACATATTACTCTGGAAAATATATTGCAAGTGAAATAAATTCAGTAATGCTAGAATATAGACCCCCATGTGCCTTAAAGGCTCCCAAGAGCCTATCTGAAGGCTTATTGGCATTTTGCAAAATACCGAGGTCCCATCGATGCCCATGTGTGTTTTGAGCAACATTGTGAGAATGGAAAGGGTTAAGATTACTCTCACACTGCATTAAATAAAATTTTGGGACCCACATTGAGACCTGAAGAGGATTAAAATACCCCGCTTTAAATACTCCATTTTAACTCTTTAAAAATGACCTCATTCCAATGAGGAGTCATAAGCTATGTTTTTTTCAAGCAAAAATAAAAAAATAATGAAAATTGAATGGGAATTTCTGTGAATAACCCTGTCCGGTTTTCTCCGTTGCGTTGAGTAAAGAGTTATGAATGCTTTATTGAGAGCGTTAAAAGCAAGCCATTTAAAAAGTACACATCGTCACCGTGCCTCTTCGCAGGCAATCGGGATTATATGCCTTGCCAAGGACACAACGCAGATACACCTGGTGGTGTGGGAACCGTGAACCTTTTCAGTTTAAAGTCCAACGCCGTAACCTCATCGCCATCACGCGCCTGTCTGATCCATTTAAAAGACCTCAAATGCATTCAAGGTCCTAAACATGGCGTGCGGGAAATAAAAAGATGGTTGGATTTTAAGAATGGCTGTTGTAAATAGAAGGGCAATGTGACAGAAAACCTACAAAACGTTCTGCTGTCGTGAGTTAAATGAAAGTATTTGGACCCACATTGAAGTATTAAGAGAGTTAAAAAAAGAAGCCATTTAGATATTCTATTTTATTATAATTGTGATAGGTGTTTTGAGAAAGCCACTCACCATTGCTTCTTGAAACTCGTCGATCTTGAATTATGATTGAGAATAAATTATGTAACAGAGCACTGGAGTTCCTAAGTGTTTGGCAATGACCAGCAGGGGTTAATGGGGACCGATTCTCAAACAAAGACTACTTAAAAGGGGTCCCATCGATGCCCATGCGTGTTTAGAGCAACAATGTGAGAAAAGAAAGTGTTGTCATTATTTCTGTATTGCAAAAGTAAAAGTTTGGGGGCCCATATTAAGATATTGAGAAGGTTAACATAATCCCTATAAATACTCCATTTTGACCCTTTAAAACAAGCTCATTCCAGTGAGAGATCATAAGCAATGTTTTTCAAGTAGGAATGAAAAAATAATGAAAATTGAATGGAAATTTCATGGGAATAACGCAGACTGTTTTTCGTTGTTATGTTGGGTAAAGGGTTAAGAATGCCTAACTTTGAAAGGTATATCTGAAAAGGTGTCTATTCCATATCGAAATAAATGTTATAGAAAGGAAAGCGTAAAAACATTCTGTAGCCATGAGTTATATCAAATGTGTTTTTATTCACTTTGAAGTATTAAGAGGGTTAAAAACAGACCATTCAAATATTCCATTTTATTACTTTATATTTGTGATAGGTGTTTCCAGAAAGCCACACACCACTCCATCCCGAAACCTGTCCATCCTAAGTCTGGACTGAGAATAAATAAATTTTAAAAATGATTTGAAATGCGAAGGGTTCTTTCTTCAATAGGAATTAATTTTGTAACATGATATTAAATAAACATACAATGCTATTCTATGTTACAGCTTTCTCTCTGACATCTTTAAATAATGGTTATTGTTTCAGTGGACTCATTTACCAGTTCAGTCCATCAGTGTAACAAAAACATTAAGATAGGATTGATTGTATTGGGGTCATCATTATCGGTGTTCACAAACAGAGCATAGAAGACAGAAATACTACAACTACACCATCAAGCCATTCCTTCTACGAATGTTATTTATTTATTGGGTTTAATGACACTTTTGACAGCCACTGTCACCTTGTGTCTGACAGTTTTACTGGTGGAGGAAGCCAGAGTATCCTGAGAGAACCATCAAGCAAAGGTGGGCAACTACCAGGTTCACCAACAGACTGACTCCACACAAGCATGGTTAGCATTGGTTGAAGACAGGTATTCCTTCAGAATGCGTTAGTGCACAATGCCAACACCCCCTACGTGGGCAATGGTGGTAAAGTGTATTTCCGAAGGACACAAGACAGTTGCAGCAACTGGGATTCGAACCGAGGACCTCTCGGTTTGCAGCCTTCACCTCTACCTACTGAGCCACGACGCCCCTTCTATGTATATAACTGGAACACTTTGGAGGCTTATTTTTGGGGATAAATAGTTTTAAAGAATTCAGAAATAAGTTTTCATTAACAGTATTTAAAGATATTCATTCAGGAATCGGATCAATTTTTTCCAAGAAACTAGAAATGCATATATGTACACAGTATTCAAAGGGTTCAGTCAAGTGAATGCATCAGGGGTCCAAAAATGTGATTTGCAGTAATTCTAAAAATTCATTCGATGATCCCTGGTGACCTCAGTGACCATAACCATATTGTGAACCTCTATCGAGTGTCGACTCATTTGGTGTTGGTCCCAGGTCTATGCATCATACCATGTTTGCGAGTGGAGCGTGACACACTTTCAAAAATTTTGACGACACCCACTTTTTTGTGTAAAAATACATTAGTGGGTCGAAAAATGTGGCTTCCAGCAATTCTGAAAATGCACTGAATTACCCCTAGGTGACCTCGGCGGCCTTGATCCACCCCCCCCCCCCCCCACTGAGGGTCGACTCATTTGTTGTTAGACCTAGGTCCATTCATCGTACCATACTTGAGATATGAGTGTGTTCCACTTTCAAAATTTTTAGCCACGCCCACTTTTTTACGTAAAAATGCATTAATGGACTTTGTGAATGAATTAGGGGATCTAAAAATGTGAATTCCAGCAATTCTGAAAACGCACCCAATGACTCCCTTGATGACCTCCGTGACCTTGACCTATATTTTGAACCCCTATCGAGTGTCGACTCATTTAGTGTTGGTCCCATGCCATGCCTGAGATATGAGCGCGACCCATGTTCAAAAATTTTGACCACGCACACTTTTTTCGTGTAAAAATGCATGCATGAACTTCGGGAATGCATTAGAGGGTCAAAAAATGTGATTTCCAGCAATTCTGAAAAATGCACTCAATGACCCCTAGGTGACCTCCGTGACCTTGACCTATATTTTGAACCTCCGTGGAGTGTCGACTCATTCGGTGTTGGTCCCAGGTCCATAGGTCATACCACGCCTGAGATATGGGCGTGACCCACTTTCAAAATACCCCCACGGAGACCCCTAATGCCCAAGGAATCTGAAAAAAAACATTAGGTGCCGAGAACCTGTGACTCTCTGTCAGTATGGGGGTGCGGTGGCGTCGCGGTAACCGGTTCTCGTCAGATCACCGAAGTTAAGCAACGTCGTGCGCGGTTAGTAATTGGATGGGTGACAATTTTAGCGACTGATTCGAGCTTCCGCGTTGTGTCCTTGGGCAAGGCACTTAACCCCGATTGCCTACATGGGGGCACGATGACGCTGTGTACTAAGGCGTACTGTACGTCGATGGTGCGCATGTATTCATCCAATCTAACCCTGCCTGTGCCGCGGTTCAGAGTTCAGAGTTGCGATGTTGGAGAGCTGACAGCTGCTCGTCGTTGCTCGGTGGTTCCCTCCGGGTACTCCGGCTTCCTTCACCCGTAAAACTGTCACGGTCACGATTAGCCATTGTGCATAAGTGTGTGACCTTAAACACCAATAAATAAATAAATAAATAAATAACTCTGTCAGTATGCCAAAAACCGACGAGAGAGGGCAATTCGTTTTCGAGTTATCTTGCGGACAAAAAAGTGATGGGAAGACAGAAGACAGAAGAAGAAGAAGAAGAAGAAGAAGAATAAGAAGAATAAGAAGAAGAAGAAGAAGAAGAAAAGAAAAAGAAACCCGTACAAAAACAATAGTCTGTTTCACACATACTAATAATATTTCTGTTATGATGCTGAATCAGGTTGAGTGATAGTTTATCAGCAGCAAGTTGATGTGACGACATACCGCTGATGATTTTATTGTTTCCTTTTCTTTCATTTTCATGCCAATTAATAAACAAACAAACTTTTATTTATTTCCTTTTGATTACAAAAGACTGAGCAGTCTTTATTACAGATTTCCTATTCTGGACACTGTGGTGGAATTCACAATGGTGAACTTGGGTTGCTGCCACAAATCTCTAGTTAGCTCTGGACAGTTAAGGTACACATGAGAGTAAGAAATGTAACCTCACAACAGCATACAAAGGGAATATTCAGAGATATATTCATTTTCTGCAATTTCTGTGTTACATGAGTTTGAATGTGGAAACTGGTTGCATAATTTATAAAAGCCCATGTATTGCTTTCAAAGTAGACACAGTTCAACACAGGTTGGAAAGAATGTATGCATTTTTGTTCTATTGTCCACACGACACCCCCCCCCCCCCCCCCTTCTCCACATGAGTTCTAATGACAAGCACCCAAGTTTCCTGTCATTGGATGCATATATGTACTGCTCAGAACGCCTTATGGTTGATATGCAAATAGATGCAATGCATGTTGAAGCTGTTTTGGGACAAAAAATGCCCTATAAAATGGATAAGCAAAACATTTGCATGATTTTGACACCTGGGTATCCCCACCCCAACCCTCACACGTTATGCCACACACCTTGATCTGCCCCGCCTCCATCCCATGTTTATATGGCGACACATGTGAATTGCAGTCTACAACAATGAAATACAATTAATGCCAATATAAAAGATAATTTTTACCTTTGTCAACTTTTACCCAGAGAACAAGTTTGCATAATTATTTCACAATACGTCCCAATACTTTGTGGTCATTTGTTTTGTTATTATTTTTCGATTTTTTGAAGTTTTAACCTCAATTCCTATTTTCTCCCGAATAGTTCTCAGTAACAATCGTTGAGTCGAATGTTATCGCAGCTTAAAATACTAATATAATCCTGCTGTCAAGACTTCGTAACTGGTTGAGTGCTAGAAGCCACTATCAGGGCCTTCAAAAAATAAGGCTACCAGGGCAAAAGCCAACACTTTCCTTGCTTATATTTTATATTCAGTCAAACAAAAGTAGTGTTTTGTTTATAATAATTTGTTTTGTTACAAATTATTGGAGAGTGCCCATGGGCACTCTCCAATAATTTGTAATAAAACAAGTTTTGAATAACAAATTCAGACCACCAAAAATAATCTAGCCCTCAACCAGTTAAGCATTAGTGTGATAAATACCTTGTTATTTGTACTTTCCGACGTTTGACGTCAGATTTTGAAAAACGTTGAGGAAACTGAATTCCCAGTGACGTTTGAACGTCAGAAAAATTAGTCTTAAAGGGTTAAATAGTTTATATATCAGAGGTGCGGTTTTTCAGTATTTTAATTGATTTCAGTTTTTTTCATACCTCCCTACAAATTTTATTTTTATTTCTTTAAATTTACACGAAAATGGTCTTTTAGACCATTTTTCATGTAAAGTTCAAGAACTAAAATGCCACCAAAAGGATTATTTTCTACAGTATATTAGTTACATGACAACATAAAGCTTGATGTTGAAACCTTTCTCCCTTTGCAAAAATGATTTCAGTTTATTTTATAAAAGTGCAATCACACCCCCGATATATCCATCCACAACTACAATAAATACATATCATCGCTACAGTGAAGTAATCTGGCTCGTAGTGTCACGTCGAGATGAGGAGGTCAGATCGCCGGATCAAACGAGCTGTTGCAGGCAACTAGTTTGATCCTACGATATGACTTCCTCAACAAGACGTGATGCGAGGACCCAGATCACTTCACTGCAGTAATGAAAGGTTTATTATATGACTTACAGTTCAACACCGCATGTCGGCGCTAGCATTAACAATTCCTCCGAACTTTTTTAGGTAAATTGGATTAAAGTAAAAGAGAACTATTTTTGTTTACACATATTTTTGCAACAGGTGCATACTGCCGTGGAATCTCCCGATGCGCATGAAAACGTAACAAAGAGAACAGTCAACTTTCTTTTTGACCCGGACCGCCGTTCGAGCTCCACACTTTCCATCTCGGAGTAAAGTACTCTCTTCAACCGGAACAGCTAATTATGCGAATTCGAACGCACCCGTAAATAGTCCGTCATACTACTATGACACGGAATCGGATTTCACACTGTCAAACAGTGTGAAAATATCGTCAAACAGTAGTGATATTTAACAGTAAAAGTACATAGTCATATAATAAACTATATTATCAGTATTGAAATGTGTTTTATGATCTCAGAGGCTTAAGGGATTGTTTAACTTTATTTTCTGAAAATGAGGCTATTTCGAATTCCACGTATGCTTATGAGTGCATCGAGGAAAGTTCCAATCCGTCCTGGCCAAGCCACATTTATTGTGGGGGTATTGATATCGAATAAATTTGTAAAAATACTTGAACAGCTAAAGCAGATGGTTTGATATTTTGTGACAAATGAGCTACAAAACAACAGGCCCGTAGCCAGGAACTTTGTTTGGAGAGGTGCGCCATGTCACGATCGATAAGCACCGGCTTCGTCTGGGCGACCATGCTTTGTCCCGTCGTTACAACTTTTGAAAAATGAGTATCAAATGAAGCTCGGTGGTTGCATCTGGGGCAATATATAGATGATATCTACGCTGTTTTAGTGAATATCGGGAATTATCTCATGAGTGTGGACCTGAAAATTTTGTCACGTAGCATATAATAAAATGAAAATTTACGCTATTTTAGTGAATATCGTGAATTATCTCATTCGTGTGGATCTGAAAGAATTATTTTTCGATTGCGCTAAAATAGCGTAGATGTTCTTTTTATTATAAGCTACGTGACATTTTACTGCGCAATATTCAGCCCAATTTGAGGGTAATACTTTTTGCCGGTAAAAAGGACGGTATCCGGTAAAAAGGACGGTAAGTGTATAAAAACTACGTTTTAAGGTATTTTTCCATCGACACCGCTCGACGCGCCATTTTGTGCAAGGAAAACAATGATTTCGCTGAGGTGCACGACGGGGTGAATATTATCATACAAGTTTGCTCGATGGAGGTGTAATTGAGTGTAACTAATTCGTGTGCGTAACATTTAGATGTTTCTGTTCACCACGAGGGGATTTAACAGAAAGGTGTTGGAAGAGAAACCATTTATAATTTGAAAATAGTCTACAATAAAACAAGCAATACTTAATGTTCGTTATATATATTTATTATTGCGTACGCTTCATTAAATTGTCACTTTTCACACATTCAGCTGTACATTTAGTATTTTAAAACATAGTTTTAAAAACTTACCGTCCTTTTTACCTGCAAAAAGTTGCGTTCAAGCTATTTTTTAAACGGGGGTTCATAACTTATTTACAGTTAGCGTTTCGCCAAACACATGCCGAGGTGATAATAAATATTAAAACCAACCACACATCAGTGGATACTAGTTCTAGATTCCTGTATGTAAAATAAAATATGAACCCCCGTTTAAAAAAAAAAGCTTGAACACAACCTTTTGCCGGTAAAAAGGACGGTAGGTGTATAAAAACTGTTTTACAAAATGTACCTCTGAAAGTGTGAAGTGACAATTTAATGACGCGTGCGCAATATAGAACGAAGATTAAGTATTGTTTGTTTTATTGTAGACTATTTTCAAATTATAAATGGTTTCTCTCCAAAAACCCTTTCTGTTAAATCCCCTCGTGGTGAACAGAAACATCTAAAATTAGCTACACATCCATCGAGCAAGTATGATAATATTCACCCCGTCGTGCACCTCAGCGAAATCGTTGTTTTCCTTCCACAAAATGGTGTGTCGATCAGTGTCGATGGAAAAATGATCTATTTTGTCTTGAAAATAGGCTACAATAAAACAAACAATACTTAATCTTCCTTCTATATACTTATTATTGCGTAAGCTTCCTTAAAAAATCACTTTTCACACATTCAGAGATACATTTAGTACTTTAAAACGTAGTTTTTATGCACTTACCGTCCTTTATACCGGATACCGTCCTTTTTACCGGCAAAAAGTATTACCCCAATCTGACCGCAAACAGTTTCAGGACGACAATTACAAAGATCTGCTTACTGTTCCTTCAAGTCGATGTTCAAGTCGACGTCATGCGCCGAAGTGTGTGGACCTGAAAGTATAATTTTTCATTCGCGCAAGCGCTCGTGAAAAATTAAACTTTCAGGTCGACACTCATGAGATAATTCCTGATATTCACTAAAAAATCGTAGATTTTCTTTTTATTATATGCCACCGCACATTTTACTGCGCAGTATTCAACCCAATTTGACTGCAAACAGTTTCAAGACAATAACAAAGATCTGCTGATCGTTTCTTTAAGGCGACGTGCAAGGCGACGTCATGCGCCGAAGCGTAACGTCATTTAGGAAGCTACTGGGGAATATATCTCGATATCCATCGAGTCGATGGATATCGAGAAATATCTTTTCGATAATTTGCGATAATTCATTGGCTAGCATATAATTATATGTGAAATTTAGGATCTAAAATATATGCACTACTGTATGAGAAAAAATTACATACAAGGATCCATAACGTTGATAAGCATATTTTATTTTATAGATGCATATTATATCTATATATGAAATGCTATTAATAAATTAATATGTGATTCTGACATAAATTTAACAGCGAAAAGTTCAGTATGTAATATTTTGGCCCTGTAACGCCAGGAACAACTAGTTTCTGGAAAACGCCCAGGCACTTTCATACTTGTTTAACCCTTTACCCAACGAATCGGCCGCATCCGCACGCGTAATATACAAATTTAGCAGCTGAAAAAGTATTATTTTTCAAAATATTTCAATAAAACCATATCATGTAACCCCTCGTTGGAACGAGCTCGTCGAGCTCGTTCCAACAAGGGGTCACATGATATGGTTTTGTTGAAATGTTTTGAAAAATTTCAAAAAATTATATTTAAAATAATAAATTTTGATATCGTCTGCGTTGGGTAAAGGGTTAAAACAACGGCAAGAAAATGACTATCGAAGTAGTGTTAAGGTGTTGCACAAAATCTAGATACAAACATGAATATTTATGTTTTAAAACAACTTACCCCGATACATCGTACTCTCTTTGGAATCTTCACGGAGAGTAGAGTACAGTCGCCGTAGACTGGTCGTAATCCACGGGTGGGCAGTGGTGCCCACGCATGCGTTTAAAATCATTATCAGCAACATTTTAATTAACGAAGCACCGGGTTGTACCCGATCCTTCAGTAATTAATTTTTTGATGATTATTCCTATAATTTTTGATTGGAATCTAATATTATTGCGTCCGTGGAAATATTGGCTACCTGTGGAAAGTGACCAGTCTACGGCGGCCGTACTGTACGGGGTATGGAGCAAAGTGAGGTCAAAATTTTCAAATCACGAATGAGGGATAGTCCCTCAAGTGGAAAAATAGACGAAATCCCTGCAACAGATTGATTGTACCAAACACGAAGCAACACAAAATTTCAGATACTCTTAAGGGGAAAATTACGTAATGGGCTGTTCGTTGAAAATGTTGATTTGTTTATTTATTTATTTAATTATTGGTGTTTAAGGTCATATACGTACGCACAATGGCTAATCATGACCGTGACAGTTTTACGGGTGGAGGAAGCCGGAATACCAGGGGAGAACCACCGAGCAACGACGAGCAGCTGCCAGCTCCCCAACATCGTAACTCCGCACTGCAGCACAGGCAGGGTTAGGTTGGTTGAAGACATGCGTACAATCGACGTGCAGTACGCCTTAGTACACGGCGCCATCGTGCCCCCATGTGGACAATCGGGGTTAAGTGCCTCACCCAAGGACACAACGCGGGAGTCCGAATTGATCGCTCAGACGGTCACCCATCCGATGATTTACCGGGCTCGACATTACTTAACTTCGGTGATCTGACGAGAACCGGTTACCGCAACGCCACCGCGCCCCCGAAAATGTTGATTGATCTACCATACGAATTCACTGAGTAATTCTGTACTTTAACCCCAAAATAAAGAGGATTCTTCCTTTAATCATGTTCAACCCACAAGCCAATTTTAGTATCGATCGGGCAGGCAACATTTCAATTGGAAAAAACAACTCTGGTAAATGTTTAAGTTCAAGATCACTGTGACCTTGACCTTTGGCACAATGATCCTAAAATGAATACGGTTGTTCTTTTCATCATACCTTACCCCCATGCCAAGTTTGGTTTTAGTCGGCCAAGTGGAATTTTAAAGAGCAGAAACCAATTCCTTCTATAGATGGAGGGACAGTGCCACGACTATATCGCTCCAAAATTATAATTTGGGGGGATGAAAAGTGGCGACTTAGAAAATGTTTAAGAACGTGATGTCGAAAACGTCGCGGTTATCTCCTTGACTCAAAGTGACGATGCCACATGGAGTGTTAGGGGACACAATATGTTTTCTGATGCCAATGACGTCTGAAAAATATTTTATCCCCTCCATTTCATTTCACCTCATGCTAGTTTAAGATTATGGAGTCCCCAATGGGCGAAGGTCCGGGGTCTTCCCCGGGGAAAAATCACTGCTGATTTGGGACACTTTGGATACTTTTAAATGACTTAAAGTGAAATATAAGTAATGGGAAAATTTGCTTTCTATTTTGAACCTGTTATTTTCGATGCCATCAAAATTCTAAAAAATATTATAATTTTTCATTTTTTGAAGTTTAAAATTGCGAAGAATTGTTCATAAATATCATCATCATCACAACAAACAAGTCACAAATAAATATTTTTGTTTAGGATATTTAACGACGTAGAAAATAACCTGTCACCTAATTTCAAGGTAAATTTCCATTACTAATATAGCACCTTAAGTGGCTGGAAAGTAAACAAATAAATTTAGAAAAATGACCGATGAAACACCAGAGTGAGAGTACATGAACTAGTTCGTGGGATTTCAGGCATGAATGTATATAAGGTTGACATTTTTTCGGAAAAACGTGGGGAGAGGGTTCCCCAATGCCTTCAGTTTGGTACCCTGTCCAAGTTGTGTTCCCACTGGACCGGTCCACTTGCGTTTTCGTTTTTTAACCAAATGGGACACTTTGACACATTCCGTGTGTGTATTAGATGGTGAAAACTGATTGCAGGTGTTTGTGGATATCCGGCATGTTTGACAAATTCTATAAGACATTATGGATTTGTACCGAAGTGAATATTTTATGTCTTCTCGTGTTGTCATTGGGTACAACAAGGAGCAATCTGCAATGGTGACGCATTGCAGATGACACTCTGTTGCTCTCATGGGTGAATATATTGTATCGTTTACGCCTTCACGTGTAATGGGCGGTAGACTCCTCTCTGGAACGACTTATATCTTAAGAGTTTGAGAAAAATGGATTCCCTGAACTACTCTCCTAATTATTTCAAGGTTAGGTTGGTTGTTTCCCGAAATATTGATAATTGCGCACATTATAGTGCCCCCCCCCCCCCCCCCCCTCCGACCGCCACGGACTGGTATAGCTCGTTAGTGTACCAATACATGATCTGGTTCAAACCGAGAGTGCTACAGGGCCGGTATTTTGCGATTCGATCCGCAATACTGTGCAAATCGGTGTTCTTTTTCTTCAAAAGTCATGGAAAATTCTTGAAAAATATATTCAGGTAATTAAGTGCTTATGCCGCTCTGGTCAAAAGGTGTACCTTTTCAAAGGTAGTGGGCTTTGGTGTGTAAATCATCCATTAAAACAGTACCTGTATCTGACACCCATCCTTGTATGCGTTTGTCTTGGTCCATTCTGATAAGGGTAGCTTGCTTGCCTTGGCGTATTTGTTCGAAGGGTCACTTTTAGCATCTATGGGTATATAATATCGTCATCCCATCACAACTATGAAGTCCAGTCGGGTCAATTATTTATAATTTAATGTTATGTTGCCAACTTTATAAGACTCTCGCCCAGAGTTGGTCGCTGCACTGAGGCCTGAAAATAACTCGCGAACGACCGTTCAGGTTACGTCAATGGTAAAACATTCGAACGAACTTCAGGTTACAGTGGGTTGTGATGGGTTACGACTATGTATTACTACATAAGTTCATTAAATTACCATCTTAAAAAACTTCTGCCAAAATAAATCGCGCATTAGTTGTTGATATTTATGCAGGTGGGAATCCCATTAAGATGTTAAAAAGCATGCCTGGCGTAGTCAAAACAGAGAAGCACCACAGCACCCTTTTCATACGAGCATGCTATATGACATAAACTGTCAACGGGTTACGATATGAGCCCTTTATTTCCAGGTCTGCCACTGGGTCTTATTGCTCCAGAAAAGCAGAACTTGCTTATTGTCTACAAAATAAGCAAGCAAGCAGTGGTTGTAATTACCTTCTGAAAAACAGCCCAACACAATGAAAATGATTTATTATAAGTACCAATGACCTATTCACTTATTCCTAGATTTTGAACTGAAAAGATAGTATGAAAAAGACACAATCATACATGATTACTTGATGATTTGATTTGGGTTTCTTTAACCCAATGGCTTACACGAATAGAAGTGAACACTAAGTTCGGTAAAAACAATTCCAGAGAGGATTGAAAAACCATGTTTTTTGGCAAACATTGAAAAAATAAAACTTAAATATTGCCTTTTGTAAATAGCACAAGCCATATACAGTACGTGGAGAGTGTATCATTACTAAATCACCCGCAGAGTGGAGATTCCACCCAAGAAATAATTGCAAATTTGTTGCAAAGCATAACTAGCACAAGCAAAGTTTCAGCCAATGGACCTCCGGGTTAAACCCGGAGGTCCATTGGCTGAAACATTGCTAGTGTTTTTTGTCGATATGAACACAATTTGAAAGGTATAACTTGGGTGATAACTCCGCTCTGTGGGTGATTTAGTTACAATCCACTCTCCACGTACTGTACATAAGTGGCTGTTGTGTGGGCAGAGTCTTTTTTTTTAATGCACTAAACCTCATGAGACATCACTGACATTTTCAACAAATATCCCCCCGGAACAAATACAGATGGTAGCGCCATGGTACTCAGGTCAGTACAGCAGTGTCCAGAAATAGCAGAACCAAAAGTAGAGGGGCAAATGGAGTACGTGTCTCTCCTCCTCAGACACGCTTGATGATTAACCCTACAGTTTTATGATTTGTGAGAATGTAACTGTGTCAATATCAAAGTCAGAATCAAATTTTAGTTGGCCAAAAGTGGGGAAAAACTGAAGTGTGCATGCAATGAGTTTTATTAATATTTTGAGACTCTCAAAATATTAATAACACTAATTACATAAACTACGATGGGCACACAATGTTCATAACAAAAATGACCAATTGGTTTTCCTACTTGCATTATGCAAAATATTGCAGCTTTACAGTAATGGAATTATACAAATAAATTCTCATTTTTTATTTGAACTAATTTTAAATTTCAACTACTATACCTTACCAACTACATTTTAACGGGTGTGACCACTCCCTCCCTGCCACTGCTCGCCTTCCCATTCTGACCCAACAAACGCATAGCGTTGCTGCGCAGTTATGTATCGTTTTTTCGGCGCCAACAACATTGTGCCAGCATTGCTTGGTATTGTTGCGGCGGTGTGTGTTTGCAGGGGAGGTGCCCCACTACCTAGCCATGCTTTATTGAATTATCCATCGTGTCTATCGATGACACTCCTGTTTGGAACACTTCACATTGCACACTTCATTACTCCACAAACATCCTCCATTCTCTGTCACTCATTAGTCCTTCACATTCTTATGTTTAGTCTTTTTTTTTATTTCATTTGTTTGTTTTCTTTATCAATTTTAGCCAATGTGTAATAACAGTACAACACGTGCACGATCGGGACTTGGTGTAAACTGGACAACTATTACCCAAAAATGGAAAAACGTAGAAGAAAACTATAATAATACCCCCTCCTTTCCTGTGCCAGGTCCCGATCGTGCGAGTGCAACTGTGCGTGCATAACTATTTAATAGCCGCATAAGATATACGATTAGCTACTGAAATGTCTAACTGGAAACGGCCGAGTACAAGCTTATAGCTTGTTGCTGAATCCATTTCCTTATTAGTTGTATGCTTCCACTGTATTGTATAAATTGTACTTTCACACTTTGGAAATAAATACAGTTTAAACTAAATTTCAATGTGAACATGAATCATCTAGCGGTGATTCAAATAGTGGACACATATTTATTGGCTAATATGCATTTTTAAATTGGTCGCATGGTACAGTGCAGCCCACTTAATTGGATAAGTCTTAACCAAATGACCCTGCTAATTGAATATAAGTTCCCAACACAAAACCATTTACCAGACCTCCAATACAAATTTGACCTGTTAATTGAATATAGGTTTTTTCTATAGAGTAAACTCCTGTTAACTGAATAAAAAATCTTGCAATATGCTGTGAAATTACCCTCACTCTCCCCAGTTTTCTTTTGTTTATAGACATATTTGGCCTCAGTACATCCATCACAGGCATTGAATCTATTATATCTTGTTTGACAGAGCTCATGGAGCTCTGTCAAACAAGATATAATAGAATAAATGCTAAGTTTATCTCTATAATACAGGAAAGTTACACAATCCCTGTTAATTGAATACTCCTGTTAATTTAATAATTTTCATTGTCAAAGTGGCTATTCAATTGACATGGTTTCATTCACTGTATTCATAGTACACAAACTTTTTCCATAATTTCTCCTCAAAAGCCCAATTTTCAAAATGTTCAAGGCCCTGGAATTTCAGTTTTAAAATTCAATCTTTTTGTGCACTTTCATGGAACTGAAGAAGGGCACAAGCTAACCAGGACGTTTAGTCAAGGTATCTAAAAATCAGCAAAAAAAAAGAAGATCACAATTTTAAACATTTATATAATTTATTTGCCGTTTCCTTTTATTTACATTCCTTTTGTAATAAATAGATACAACTTTTAACATCAACATTTCTGTCCTTTTACAATACCTACTATACAGAATACATACATACTTCCAGTCACAATAAGTTAATTATAAAACCATCTCACCCTACCAATTCCACTAATGACTGTACCAAATTCAGACATGCTTTCTCAAAGGATTCTACGAGACTGTGTCAGGTTCTGGTAGGGTGAATGTATGAAAAGAAACATTAACCCTTTACCCAATGCAGACGATATCAAAATTTATTATTTTAAATATCATTTTTTAAATTTTTTCAAAAATTTCAACAAAACCATATCATGTGACCCCTCTTTGGAACGAGCTCATTGAGCTCGTTCCAAAGAGGGGTCACATGATATAGTTTTGTTGAAATTTTTCGAAAAAAATAATATTTTTTCAACTGCTGAATTTGCATATTACGCAGGCGGATTCGTCAATTCGTTGGGTAAAGGGTTAAAGGGGTGAAGATTTTTATACATTTTTAGTAATGCCTTTGGCAGTCTACACCAGTGGCTTTACAGTTGTTTTTAAACAAGACATGGCTGCCTATTTAGACAGCCATGACTTGTCCAGAAATAACTACCATGGTACTCAGAATGCATTTGAAAAGTTTATGAAGAGACTGCATGTGCGGGCCAAGCATTTAGATTACTTTATTTTGAGTACATCTTTTCCATTGCTTTAATTTTCCCAAATTATGGGCAGGGAACATGGTGGCTGAGTGGTCAGTGCATTAGACTTCAAACTAAGCAGTCCATGGTTCAATCCTAACCGTGTGTTAATGGCTTCATGTCCTTGGTCAAGACACTTAATCCAAAAGTCTTTTGATCATGGCTAACAATTCCTCTGCTGTATATTTTAACACATTCAGCAAATTTTAGTCCTTTTGTGTTTCCTTCACAATATTCTCAAATGGGTCAAATTACTTTAGAAAGATCCACTACAAAACAATATTTTGGATTTGAGTTCAACAAGTTTCATTGAAACATTATAGGTGAAAATCTGGGTAACTTGACGTGGTGTATGTATGAACATCAAGAGTGGTCATACTTATGATGATTATGTTGCTGAATAGAGCTGATGGCAGGTTGAAGAAGAGCTATTGCTGAAGTCACTTATATCCCCACTGCAGTGATGGACCAATGAATCATAAATGAATTAACACCAAAATCCTGAAAAATTGACAAATTAAGGACTTTAACCCCTAACACTCGGGTAGTGTAACAGAATTTTCTCCAATCACTCTGTTTTTCGCTTGTGTAACTATGAATTTAACCAATTATATCTTGTTTGACAGAGCTCACTGAGCTCTGTCAAACAAGATATATTTGGTTAAATATCAAACTGCATTATGGGAAATATTTGCCGCCGAAAACTTTGCCATTTTGACATCAGAGTGCAGAGCGTTAATTCTGGTGAAAAGTAATGTGGGCAACTTTTTTGTTAACATGTGCAGGAGTGGTTTGTCACAAGGATCCCTTGCACCAAATTTCACTGAAATCCATCCCCTCATTGATGAGATAACCCTGCGGATGAAAAAAAAACATGTAAAGCTGACAAATTAAGGACCATAACTTTGGTGAAAAATAAGCTGATTACTTTTTTATACCATGTGGTTTATCACAAGGATCCATCACACCAAATTTCATTACAATTCATCCAGTCACTGCTCAGATATCGCTGTGGAAAGACAGATGCATGGAAGGACAGACATACGATGCATGGACCAATGGATGCACAGACGGATGAACAGACACATGGATGCATGTAATCTAGTATAAACTCCATTCTCTTAGAAAGTGGAGGTATAAAAATTTGTCTCCACACAAAAAAAATAAACTGAAAGAATGTGAGATATTCATTCATTAGTTTAACCCTCTGCACACTGATGTCAAAATACCACAGTTTTCATCAGTAAGTTATTCCCACAATGCAACTGAGAATTTAATAAATTATATATTGTTTGAAAGAGCTCATTGAGCTCTGTCAAACAAGATATAATTTGTTTCATTTTTCATGCTGCATGGGCAATATAGGGTCAATGTCGAAAATTTTGAAATACTGTCAGAGTGCTAGGAGTTAACCTTTAGGGCTCCATACAGTAGGAATCAGAGAATTGCCGGTTTTGTTCGAATCAAATATCGAATTGGTGAAAATGAACCGAATTTCGAATTGAACTTTGAATCAAATCACAGTTAATGGATTTGTCATCAAAAGAAAAGTTGTTTTTTTAAAATAATAACCCCTATTATTAAAAGTTAGGTAGAGTGGATTTTTTGCCTCACCACTTCCCACACTATAAATTGAGATATAAACCAATATACTAGCTATTGATTAAAACTATTTGAAATGTTGACTGTTTAGCTTCGAAACTGCAGCAATAAACATTTTAAACGAACCTGGATGATTGGACTGATACTTCACTTTTATCATGTTTTCTTGAAAAAAATCTTGTTTCAAATCGGATCAACTCCATTCAGTCATGAGGCCATTTGTTTTAAAATAGGGAATAACTAAAACGAAACTATAATTCAACGCTGAATGGAGTCGATCGGCTTATAAATTAAAGCCTGCTCTACATCTGTTTATATAATAATCAGGGGTATTCTTTTAGAAAACCGTTGCTTTTGACGATGTATCCAGTAACTGTGATCGAACAGAACAATACTCAATATAAAATCATGTTGTGGAACAAATCATTTATTGAAGTTGAACAGGTGCATAACTTTTCAAAGTTCAAAAATTTATAAATGGTCACTGGTCATAATGCTCAATAAGTTGAAATGAAAAGTTGTGGTGGTAATAGTATTTGTAGCAATGTAGCTACAACTGTTGTACAATCGTAGCTACATCATTACAAACACTGTTACTGCTACAAGTCAGTTACATTTCTACTGAGAACAATACCCAAAATAAAATAATGTGATCAATTACAATCTGTAAACATTCACGGTTATGGATGAAATATATTCGAAAATATTCAAATTTCTGATTTCAAAATGATCTGAATTGAATATTGACTTTCAAACTGAATTTCGAATTTTTGCTGGAGCCTACCATACAGTCACAATCTGACCCTTTTATATGGCTCTGAAAAAGCTTCCTGCAGTGTACAGTACAGTCGCCATGGACTGCTCACTTTCCACGCGTGGGCAAAATTTCCACGGATGCAATAATATTAGATTCCAAACACTAATTACAGGAATAATCATCAAAAATTTAATTAATGAAGCACCGGGTACAACCCGGTGCTTCATTAATTAAAATTTTGCTAATGATGATTTTTACTACCTAGTAAATAGATGCGTGGACATAACTGCCCAAGTGTGGATTACATCCAATCCATGGCAACTGTACTGTATTCTGCCTTTGTACTGAAGTTTATCTTGACAGTGCTTTTGCATCATAGATGACTGCATGTACTCAGCTGTGTAATGTATATACAGAAATTATTAACGTTAAAATTAACCTTGGGCAAAGGCTTAACAACACTAACAACATTTACAACAACAACAACAACAAATGAAAAGGGGACATCAGAATCAATCAAATGAAAGAACATAAAAAGAAATATTGAAGATAAAAAAGATAAAAAAAAATATAGTTATATTGCAGCAGACGAGGTATATGATTTTCAAAGCGAAATGAAAAAAATGGCGTTTACACAGAATAGTCATGTTAATTGTTTAACGATTCTGTGAAAAAAGGAAATTAAAATAACCCTTTTCCAAACTTGGCTAGGAGTTGACACTTTTTTTTTTGAACAACAGAAACTTTTCATTTTTGCTTCATGAGAATAGCGTATGACCCCTCACTGGAATGGGATTGATGAACTTGTTTCAGTAAGGTGCCTGAAACTATGTTTCGGTGACACAAAATTGCAAAAAATATCTCAATCTGAATGGAGAGTTTTGCGAGTAGCATGGGCCAGATTTATTTATTTTTTAGTGTTTTACATCACATATTTCTGCACAATAGCTAATCGTGATTGCAACATGGAGATAAACTCAAGTCTAGCCAATTATTAAGAGTACGGAAAGGAGAAATTGCTAAGTGTTGAACACTTGTCCTCCAATCTGATTTGCTGAAAGAGAATTTGCAAATAAAATATGTTTAAACTAATTGTTAGAGTTGACCAGATAGAGCCATTAAATTTATTTCTTTATTGATGTTTAACTGGTAGAGTGCTAAAGTATTTTTGGCCATCAAATCTTGTACACATGTCTTTGCCTTTTTACAATTTATGGGAGAGTGCTTCTGGGCACTCTCCCATAAACTGTAACAGGGCAAACCCTTACAGACTAAATAATATCACTTCAAAGATAGTACAAAGCGCATGCACTGAATATTAGAGCTGCAGGTTAACCGAAACCGAACCAAGGTTTTTTTTTTTTTTTAAAACCGAAACCGTCGACATCCTGTAATTTACGGTTTTTCATTTTTTATTAAAATACTCTCTTTCTGCAGAAATTCACAGAATGTTGTAGCCATCCCAGAGTAGTGAGAGTACCCAGACACTGCCAATGACAGTGTCTGGGTACTCTCACTACTCTGGGAAGGCTACATTCTGTGGATTTCCGACATTTCAGCTTAGTTGTGTTTGCAGCTTTCCTCAAGTTGCGTGTAGGTGTCAGACCTCGAAAAATGGCCAAGCACAATAAAAGTTCTGTATATTTAGGTAATTATTATATTGGCCTTCCTGATTCTTCATGTACATGTATTATAGCTTATTTCGGGCATTCATTGAGTTTCATTCAATTTCACTGCCATTCAGTTATGATTCCAGACATAAGAATGAGTTTTATTGAATTTTATTTGGCCTCATGAACAAACCAAAAACCGAACTGAACCGAGGTTTTACTCCATCTGAAAAACCGAAACCGAACAAAAAATTTAAAAACCTCCAGCTTTACTGAATATGTGCCTTCAAGCAGTGGTACCTGCACTTCAGAATAAACCCAAATATGGGTTTCCAGCACTCTACCAGTTAAGTAACTTTCAGCATCTATAGCTATATCATGACCACAACACAAGTATAAAGTCAACCTCAAGTCTTATTTACATGGGGTGAATTGTACATGGTATAGAGAATTTCCAGGTACAATATTTGTACCTGTTCTAGAATGATATTTTTGTCAGGTGAACAGATTTGTATGGGGAATATTTAATTTTTACCTGGTATATCTTACACCACCCTGGGAGGTGGTGCAAATTCATTTAACCCTTTACCCAACGTAATGGCCAAAACCGGCCAGCGCTATTCTAAAAAATCGCCAATTAATTTTCATTGTATTTTCAGTTTTTGTCTCAAAAACATAGGTTATGACCCCTCGTTGGAACGAGCTCGTCAAGCTTGTTCCAACGAGGGGTCATAACCTATGTTTTTGAGACAAATAATGAAAAAAATTAGTTATTCAAGACTTTTTTTTGCAAGTGTCGTCTGCTTTTCATGTTAGGTAAAGGGTTAAACCAGGTACAAGTTGCAACTTAGTGACCATGTAAATGACCCCCGTGTATTTCAGTGTAATGCTTTGTTTGCTTGTGTCACACTTCTGACATCTATTGCTTCACACATCCAGTTTTCAGGTGTGTCACAAATGGCCGGTTATTAAGAACATGTGAATCATCTATATAGTATATTCTCAAAAAGTTATGTATAAACACGCCAGCTTGTGCAGACTAAATAGAATCTATGTACAGTACGTGGAGAGTGGATTGTAACTAAATCACCCATGGAGTGGAGTAATCACCCAAAGTATCACTTTCAAATTCTGTACATTTGGACAGAAAACGTAAGCAATGTATCAGCCAATGGACCTCTGGGTTCAACCTGGAAGTCCACTGGCTGGAACTTTGCTTTTGATTGTTATGATTTGCAACAAATTTGCAGTTATTGCTTGGGTGGAATCTCCACTCTGTGGGTGATTTAGTGATAATACATACTCCACGTATTGTATATATGTGACAGTTTGTGCAGACATATAAATGTTGGTATAAATATGTCGGTTCATACAGTTGTCAACAGTAATGCACATGAGAATAGCAACTCATCATTTTATTTTATTGCAACTGGCTGCATCACAGACTAGCTCACCCTTCCAAACTACAATTCAAAGACCTCGCTCACAACGACATACACTTTAGATTATTCATGAGACTTATAACACACATCTGGATATCACAAAAGAGAGCTTCTTTTAGCTGGTCTTTTATGGATATTTTTGCACGAAGCCCGTACATCACTAAGAATACAGCACTAAGCAGTTCGGTCACACAGACACACAATACAAGGCGGTTTCATCACAAAGGTTAGAGCATGAAGCAATTTTGTCACAAAGACTAGAGCACTAAGCAGAAGCGGAGCCTTTTTAACTGTTCTTCTATCATCCTGAAAATCAGTGTGACTTGAATCGAATAAAATCTAAATAAACTTCTAAGCTTTGCAGAGCCCTGTTATAAATCACAGGTAACCCTCTTAACTTGCAGAACGCTAATTTATTTTTGAGCATCAAGTGTTGTTTGCATGTCTTTGCCTTGTTATAATTTATGGGCGAGTGCCTGGAGGCATTGTTAGTCTATAGTTATAGAAGATTCAGGCCAAAATTCAAGTCTATGCAGGAATTTATTCTAAGATTAAAAGGGGCATAACTCTGGCAAAAAAAAGAAACTATAATTGCAGGTGCAAAGGTTCCGATGGTAGTGAACATCCATGCTAAGTTTCAAAGGAATCAACCCATAAACATCTGAGATAATGTCCTGACAAAATTCAGGCCTATATGGCAGCTATTTCAAGTCGAAAAGGGGCATAGCTCTGGCAAAGATAGTCCGAACTGTAATCGCAGGTGTACAGGTTCAGACAAAATTATGTCTATGAATAGATGATGGACAGATGGACAAGATGATTCCAGTATAACCCCCCACCTCAAATCCATACACACTGAATAATTTAACTTCAAAGATAATATGAAGCATATCCACAGAATATGAAGCCTTTAAGTTGAAGTTCCTGCAATACACAATAATGTCCAAATTTGGACTTCCAGCAGTCAACAACTTAAAGCATGATTGTAGGCAAAAACCTTAAACACTAGCATCCAAGCCTGAATATAAGCAGACTGTCGTCTGCAAAATGAGGTCCCCGAAGGGTGAATTTGGTGATGCTACCCTGCACAGCAGGGTAGCATCACCACATTTACCCTCTATGAACCTCAGTCTGAATCAAGGTCTCAAGCTAAAACAGAAAGATGTACCTAGAGGCCAAATTGATCCACTGTAGGGGATAGTATCAGAAAATTCACCCTCTGGGAACCTCATTTTGCAAATGACAGGTTGCTTATATTTAGGCTTGCTAGCATCCCAGCATAACAATGGTTACATTGGTCATTCATAGTCTTTTCTTTATCAGCTTCTCTAATTTTTTAATTCTACTTAGTTCCTGTTCAGCTGCAACTGGTGACACCATCTGCCCAGATATGAAAGTGCCACCAGTGGTTGTGGAGTGTGAAGAATCTGTGGAACTGCCGATTGCCATTGAAACTGGAATTCTTGCCCTGTACAGCTCGACTAAAGAGCTCTGTTCACTCCTCTTTAAACCCTGTAAAAGAAAGGTGACTGGGTGTTAAACATTCATTATGGAGATAGTTTCACAAATATAAACTCAGGCCTGGCCATTTGAGGGAAGCTGTTGCTCCGGCTCTCCTTGGCTCTCCTAAAGGCAAATTGAGGAGAGCCATAATTGCTCTCCTTGAAGTGTAATGGCTCTCCTCAATTTTCATATTAATAACCTTGTATAATTGATATTAGTGTAGAATAGCTCCCCTGAAACAGATTTAGGAGGGCCATTGTGGCTCCCCTGGATTTTTCAAAAGGCCAGGCCTGTAAACTGACTCCACAAAGAGGTTATAGATTTTCATTAAAATGCAATGAGATTGCTGGGGCAAGCATTTTCCCAATTTCTAATATTAAAATTCCCAATCGGTACCCTGTATCATCTTGGGGATCAATCTTGGCGTTCAATCCTTGGGGTTACAGAGAAATTTTAAAAAACTTCTTACAGTAGAATCACAGAAACATTTTGTGCTGTCGTATTGGCAGTTCTTTCTAATTAAATCTTGGCTGGCACCAGTACAACTTTAGTGTTTAGGCCATTACCAGTGAAAAAGCTTAAATGGCATACCATTTGAAATGAAAGAAACTGTTTCTGGAAAAGGGCTTCTTGAGTATGCCATTCCAAATGCTAAAACTATCATGAGGTGTTGCAATAGGGTCAGCAGATGTGCACAACGTTTAGGATTTTTCTGGGACTGTGTGGCAGAGTCACCAGTGTCATGTGGATGTGCCACTAGTACCACTTTAGTATTTTCTTAGAGCTTCCAGCAAAAGGCGGTAATGAACTACCAGTACCCAATTACACCGATCAAAACTCAAATAAATATAATTATTGTCATAGAAGACCATACCCTGGTGTTCTATGACCATGGTCCTCCTTCGATTCCATTTTTTACAAACACGAAAAACCCCACATGTTATGCTTTTTTACTGAATCAAATGATCACACATGTGGTTGCCACCCTTAAAACAGATTTGTGTACTGTTAGATGTTTTTACCTTTCTTTATTATTAGGGTGTAGCAACACTTTCGACAACCAGGGTCACCCCATGTCAGACAGTTTTATGGATTGAGGAAGCCACAGTACCTTGAGAGCACCACTGAGCAGCAGCAAGCAACTGTCAGCCCCCCTACATACTAACTATGCACAGGTAGGGTTAGCATTGGTTGAAGACAAGTGCACCATTAACGTGCAGTACACCTTAGTACACAGCACCACAATGTCACACATAGGCAATTGGGATTACAGTTAAAACTAGAAGTCCTGTCATGAAATGCGCACAGATAGCACGTCGATCTGCGCATTAATCTACGCATTATGACCATAGTAAGGCTATCAAATTCTGTACATATGGCCTGTGCACAAGTAATGTTTCAGCCAATGGACCTCCGGGTAACCCGGAGGTCCATTGGCAGAAACATTGCCCGTGTTTGCTGTGAGTAACCAGGAGAGCCTGCCCATGTTTGCTGTGAGTAACCAGGAGAGCCTCCTGTGATGGAAATGGATAATAAATGAGGCATTCTAGATTAGTAAAGTTGCAAATGCATCAGAAAAAAATCCTTAAAAAGGGAACAAGAGGCCTCTCAGCCTAGAGAGCTCTGTCGGGGTCACTGCTTTTATGGGAAGCTAAATACAAGACAAGAATCCAAGGGTTACTGCTTGTGACCTTGACCTTGATGGTATGACAATGGGTCAAGATCATGACACAACATTAGGTTGTGCATAACAATTGTGTGAAGGATGAACAAGATATGTCACACAGATTCAATTATACAGACCAGACAAGGGGTATGTAACAATATCAAAGTTTTGATGTCGGTGACATTGGCCTTGATGATATGAACTTGGTCGCGACACCCCTTTGAGACATGAGCAATAATTGCACCAGGTATTAATTAAGATCTGCCAATCAGTTATATGGATTAGACAAGGGCTGTATAACAATATCAAAATTTTGCTGTCTGTGACCATGACCTTCATGATATGACTTCAGATCAAAGTCACAACACATCTTTGAGTCATAAGCAATAACTGTACCATGTATGAATAAGATCTGTCAATCACACCAAGTTTTATCATATGACTCGTCCGTTTTGTTCACTTTAAAACATTTGATATTTTGTTTTCATATTAATCAGTGATAAATAAAGCCTTCCGTCAATTTCATTGGTCAATTTCAAAACTAGACAATTTGATTGGCTGAACAAAATACAACTGGGCCACATTTTCATAATTTGCATAATTAGAGTTGGGAGCTTTCATTGGTCAATTTCAAAACTGGACAATTTGATTGGCTAAACAAAATACAACTGGGTCACATTTGCATAATTTCAGTAGGGAGAATTTACGTTACCTGTCCTATTTTGGGTGGGTTATATTGTATTAATCTTTTACCTACAAGAAAAATGCCATTCATTTTTTTTTATGTTTTCACTTTTTTGCTTCCAAAACATAGGTTATGACCCCTCATTGGAACGAGCTCGATGAGCTCGTTCCAATGAGGGGACATAACCTATGTTTTGGAAGCAAAAAATGAAAATTTTTTAGTTATACGAGGATGTTTTTTCTAAGTGCTATCTGCAACTCAAGTTAGGTGATGGGTTAAAGGGGTCATACTAAGTGGCTAATTTGTGCGTGTGTGTGTCATATGATAAATAGAATATGAAATGAGTGTTTTTCTCATATAATATTTATAAAACTCGTCTGAATTTTCCGTTTGGGCTCGCCAAGACGGAAAATTCTTAGACTCGTTTCATAAATATTATATGAGAAAACCATTCATTCCATATCCTCTATATATGGACTGGACAAGGACTATATTAACAATATCAAAGTTTTGCTGTCTGTGACCTTGACCTTGATGATATGGCCTTGGATTAAAGTTGCAACACACCTTTGAGTCATGAGCAATAATAATACCAAGAATGAATAAGATCTGTCAATCATACCAAGTTATATGGATCAGACAAGAGCTATATGTATAACAATATCAAAGTTTTGGTGTCGTGACCTTAATAATGTGACCTTGGATCAAGTCATGACACACATTTGAGTCATGAGCAATAATTGTACCAAGTATGAATAAGATCTGTCAATCAGACCCTGGTATATGGACCAGACGAAAGTGACATTGAAATGTCAATGTTTTTCTGTCAACTTAACAAAGGGCCTGTGACCTTGACCTTGAAGGGAACATACAATATTATAATTCATGACAGACTGTCTTTTGATAATACATATTGTTATAAAGTTTCATCCAAAAATGTTTAGAGGTAAAGAAGTTATGGCCCAGACAAACAAAATGTTGATGACGGGCAACAGACAAATCATTACCAGAAAAAATCTGCTGACAATGCAGCTGGTGGGATGGAGCTAAAATTGTTGGAGTTCAAAAATTGCATTGGCAATTTGATTCAATATTCAATTTAACACAGGATTCCTGCAGGCATCAACTTATAAAATTCAAGGCTATTCAAGGCTGTTTCTTGACATATTTCAATATTTTTCAAGGCTCTACAAAAGCCAACTTCAAGGATTTTCAAGGCCTGCCTTCACTAGTCCTAACGAGGACCCTCCAGTCATTACCCTCACCTATAAGGAAAGTGGGAGGAGGGGGTAATGACAGGAGGGTCCTAGTTAGGATTATGTCTACACAAACTCTGGTATATAAAATTATATACTTATAACATGTTTCATTCATTATTATCTTTTATTTCATGAATATTCAATGCTTTTCAAGACCTCCTGGCACATCTTCCAGGATTTCAGGGACTTCAATCACGATTTGTCAAACTCAAGACTGTTCCTTGAATTCAAAGCCTCAGAGGAACCCTGCAACTAAAAATTCAGGTTTGCAGGGCAGTACTTTTTCCTTAGTATAGCCTGTGGCTTTGCAGTTGTTTCAAGATAAGTCTTGGCTGCCCGTACTGGAGTAGTTTGCCTAGAAAAAAACTGCCAAGCTACATAGAGAATAAGACATGTAAGTTTACACAAGGCCTAAAAAAGTTAAAAATCTGTTTCTCAGGCCCTCCCACATGGTCCTTTTGGTTGCAACGTGCTCCCTTTTTTTTACCAATGCAAACTTAAAAGAAATAAAAAGTAAATGATTTATGTCTGATATTTTACCCAAATTAATAAAATTGATACATTTGTCCCTTGAGTGCAACAAGGCTTTGCAATGCTTTAGCATTGCAAAGCCTTCTTGTACTCAAGGGACGAAATTCACCTTCCCCATGCTATTCTGTAGATTATAAGGCCTAAAACATAAAACAAACCAAAAATATGGACTTTTGATGGCAAAGAAATAATTACAAATATAAAAAATAAAATAAAAAACCACCCGCCTGCATGCAATTTGGCAAAAAATGGCCTGAAAAACAAAAGATCATTTTTTAGGGGCCCAAAGACTGCATATTAGTGCTGTAAAAGTTTTGTTGCAGTAAAAAGTGATCAGAGTTGGAATCAGATCTTCATGGGTTAAATTAAATAACAAGAGTTACCTTCATTTCAAGTACTTTTTGAAACTCATTAATATCCGTGTCACTAAGCAATCGTATATAATTGTCTACAAATCCTTGAGGTGGCTCATGGGGTGACATGACAACCTGAAAGCAGAAGGGAAATTTTCAGCTGACCATCAACTAGCAGAGTTATCATCAACAGTGTACATATTCATTTCTAAATAATAATCCCAGCCACTCAACCAACTCCAGCTGCAAATGCTTATAACAATATTCTTTCCTAAATAACTAAATATTTCTCTCTTCTTTTCTTTAATTGTCAGCATCTCTAGCTGCAAATATTGTGACACACAGTGGCAGAGCCAGGGTGGGGGAGGGGGATAGGGAGATCCAGGCTCCTCCAAATCTGCACCCTCCCCCCCCCCCCCCAATTCAAACCCCATTTCAACTATTTTCACCCATCTATCACATGTTACGCCCAGATTGGGGAAAAACACTGATATGGTGTTTGCTGTTGAGGAACATTCATTATAGTCATTCAGAAATAAAGCACAAACACGACTCCGAAGTCAGTATGGGCTATTGTCATGGCTAGAAAAACTGGTCATGTGTAAATGCTTTGTCCGCCTGTCCTAGCATCCATCCATACTTTTTTGGTTTCTGTATGATAACTTAAGTAATGAATGTATCTTCTTCACTTCTGATATGCAAGTCATTTATGAGGAAGATTAACCCTTTATCCAATGCAGACGATATTAAAATTTATTATTTTAAATATCATTTTAAAAAATTTTTCCACAAATTTCAACAAAACCATATCATGTGACCCCTCTTTGGAACGAGCTCGTCAAGCTTGTTCCAATGAAGGGGTCACATTATATGGTTTTGTTGAAATTTTTTGAAAGTTGAAAAATTTATAGTAATTTATATATTTTTTATACTTACCAATGACCCAGACATAGCTGGTGCTAACTCTTAAAATATAGGGCCAAACACAAATTTTGCCCCCCAATCCCCAAAATTTGCATCTAAAACTAAAGAAAACATGTCCTGAAAGGCCCTCCACCCTTCGCCCCTACTGCGCATGCGCAGTGTCAAGGACGTTCCGAAATTGGCGCCATTAATCATTCTAATAACCAGTGCCTGGTAAGCGCTATGTACTCAGCGGGGAGGCAAGAGTTCCCAACTCCTGGGAGGGCCATACCCGTCTGGGTCATTGGTAAGTATAAAAAATATATAAATTACTATAAATTTTTTAACATTTTTATACTGTACCAATGACCCAGACATAGCTGAATAGTAAAAAGGCTGGAGGGCCAAGGACATAGAGCAAAATGGAATACGCTCAATAAAATAAAATAGAGTCATCCCCTGTAGGGAAAAGAAGTAATAGGCCTTACATGTATCTTTCTTATATATGATAAATTAGAAAGATACAACACCTTCCAAAAATTGAGCTTCATACATCCATGTACTCTATTAATATCCAATATAATCCTTATACTAATAATTTTTAAAGTAAGCCAAAAATAAAGTAAGTCTAGAGAATAGAGACTCTTATACTCCTAAAAGGGTCTGAGAATTGCATAATCATGTCCGTTGACATATGCAATATTCAAAAGCTATACTTTAAAAACTAAGACTTGAATGAATTTTATAAACTTAAACTTCTCACTAAACAACCATCCCAATAACAGCTCAGAATTACTAACTCCGGAGGAGGTATCCCCTTGTTTTCATAGTAAAAACAGGTGACCCAAGGGAACACCCTCCCCCCCCCCTTTTTTCTTGCCCTGGGTCAAATAGCCCAGAGCGAAGAGGGCAGCCGAACGGAGACACTGCCAAAACAGACAGCCTACCTAGCTATAGTAGCAACTGTTAAAAGAATGACATTCTGAGCAGTAGATAATAGACCTAACAAAAGAGGCCTCAAGAAATTGACTCGATATTTCTAAGATAAAATTCATGAATGTGGATGGCTGAGCGCAATGAGCGGCCTTCAAAAATCTATAATAGCGACACTATTAAAGTAAGCCCAAGAAGTAGAAGAACTCTTACTTCATGAGCCGAAATCTTAAGCACAACTTCTAAGTCAATGATATACCATAAGCAGTACGCTAGTTAATAGAATCCATTAACAATAAAATGGAGCGTAACGTCCTTCTACTAGACATCAAAGACAGAAGAAGCTTACGCCCTTGTAATAAACAGATATCTGTTTATAAATACATAAACTGTACCCGGAAAGAGTAAAGGCCTATGCCCATACGAAGACGGAAGGACCTTAAAATAATAGGTTCCGGATAATAGGAGCCTAACTCTTATGCAACAATCCAACCTAAATAGTAACGGAAGTATTGATTCCGAAACTATGAAAGTGAAAATCATCCATCGATAGTGCATGAAACTCACTGACTCTACAGTAAAAGAGAAACCAAAAGAATGACTGTCTAAAAGGTCAGAATTTGAAAACTACTGTTTCCAGAGGCTCAAATGATTACTTAGCTAAATAAGAACCGAAGTTAAAATCCGTATAGGAATTTAATCTAAAGATTCTAAGTCTATTTATCAAAAAGTTACTAACTGACTTAGATAAAGAGACAAAATTGTAAACTATCGTAGAGTGCATAGGTATGAGGTAACATAAACCTATAACCTAAATAATAACAGGCTGCAGTAGATCTTGTGAAACAAGTATACTAAAAAATAGCAATGAGTAGTATGGAGGGATCAACAATATGAACATAAAGATCCCTACACCACGACGGAAGAGCCTCCACTTTAGTCGCATAGAATAGCGAAGAAGAGGATCTCCTATAGTAAGAAATCGCGTCCAAAGCTCGTCCAGTACAGTGCTTACAATGCAATACGGACCACACAACGGAATACATGAAGGTTGCGACCTTGCTGGTTGTGATAAAGATGACACGATTTACCCAGTGAAAAAAGATCCTCACATAGAGGAAGATTTCACGTTAAGATCCACAGTAGACAAGAGAGTAAATTACTCATGATCTCTGTGAAGATAGAGATGCTATCAACAGAAATGTATTGTGGTTGTTTATCTTAGCAATACCTGCTAAAACAACAGCGCCGGAGGATACGCGTATCCTATCATTCCGTCCTATAGATCAATAGAGCGTTAACAGTATTAGCTCAGAGATCTGGACAAGCCAACACATACGTCTGCAATTGATTAGCAAGCTGTGTCATAAATAAAACATCATTGGGCGCTCTCATAGATAGCAAATCTGATTGAATACTTGTTTGTTGAGAGTCCATTCTGACAGCAACAAGCGACCCGTAAGAGAACGGGAGTGCGATAAAACAATCAGACGACCCAGAATATGACGGACCAAAACTGAACTTGGTGTACTATAACCAACAGACGGATTCTTTCCATTAAATTGAATAACGGAAACGAAAGAGTGCCTCCCTGGTTCCGGAGATACGCCACTACTGTCGAATTAAAGGACAGGAATTTGGGCATGCGTTTCCGAATAATGTTCATGCAATGACATAAAGCAAGCCTAAAAAAACATTATTCCGCGGAAGTTAAACTGATAGCTAAAAGACTGCGGAACCCAAAGACCCTGGCACTTCGAATCCGTAGGGATCAGTATATATCCCAATCTGTTTGACTGGCAACCGTCATAACAGCCACACTCGGGTCCGGCAACTGCGGCGGCACTCTCTGAGTCAACCACCGAATGTTTGCCCCAGTCTGAATCTCTTGTAACACTAGATAGACAAGAGAATGTATAAATCGAGCAATTCATGGATTGCCGGAAAGTTGCCGTCGAAGAGAAGCTCCTCCGAGAACGAAGCGACTCTGAGAGAGTTCTTAACCTTACTATCCACGCGTGTGGATGTAGCTAGGGCTGCGTCACGTCTAACCAACTCCAATCAGCCACTGAAGGGCGGAGTTATACGTGAACAAACTACTGCCCTCAAAAGAAATTACATTGAGAATAATATCCCGTAAATCTTTTCTTGAAGACGTAATGATAACGCCTCAGTAAGGCGGATTACGTATAATAAAGCGTCTAAGTTAAGTCTACTATACATAATGTCGTTCCCAACATTGAAATTGGAAAAGACATAAACGGCGAAAAAGAATATATGCAGTCTTTAATCACACCGTCTAGACGCATATGAACTCTCGGTATGCCCTGCTCTGCCAAAATAAACTATTTGTAAAAATGATAAAATGGCAGAAATGAGCCACGCGGACAAGAAACTAAACTATCATGCTTAGTAGCAGGCTTGTATATATATATAAATATATAGCGTCGAAAAATAAAACACATGTTGTAATGACAATATTGGACTGCGTCGGTAAGTCAGGGACAATGTCCCTGTACCGATCGAAAAATCCGAGTCCAATGACGCTATAAGTCTCTTATCCAAGATCGCAGAAATGAAGTCCGAAAAATAATCACTGGAAGAAATGCCAGAAGATATGAAAGGCATCTTCCAATACTACTAAAGGGAAAACTCGAAATCTTTCGAATCCCTTTCGCCATCCTGTCGGACCCTATAAAGCGTTCGGTCGTCCGTAGCTGATGCAACCGCGGACCGCACCGACCCAGCGCCGTCGGATAATTCCTGATTCGACCGAGAAACTGTCAATTGCTGGGATGCTGCGAAACAACTGTGCTAACTCGGATAGCACGTCCGTCACTGAGGCCTGAGGAGAAGTGGTCTTACGATGTATTGCCGCAGGAAGCTCCGAGATCGTTACCCCGTGCATACTTCCAATATGCGAGCGAACGGAGTGTATAGGCCTCGTGTCCCTTGGCTACCGGATGGCGCGACCTATTCGCCGTGGAATCACTGAATGCCGAAACTGATCAGATACTCGAGGTCACGTAGCCAATGTGCGGTCGTGTGCCCTGCTGTGAGGATGAGGAAGCATTAAAGACAGCCTCTCGGACTGTCAATATAACGGAGCGTCCCGAGCAACGGACATATGCTCCGAATGTAAAAAATCTGAACCACAACATGCGGTCCCCTATGTTGTTGGCTTCCTCCGATCTGTCCTCAATCTGCCGTCACTGGGTGAGTACTAAAGTAATTAAAGTGCTCGCATCACCCAAATCTCCTTCCTAGACCGCAACGGACGAACCCGGCAGCCGAACCATTCGATGAATGTACGCTACACCGGGTGAGCTAGCGAATGTCACTCCGTAAGCGATAGACATATTCCATGAGCACTTATTGCCGCTAACTCTTCATTAACTATGACGACAGAGGTACACTTTTGAAAGACATCTCCATAACTCTTCGAACAAGAAACCAGAAATGCTTGGATAGCAAGCATAAAATAATAATATATATAGCGTCGTTCAATAATTCGAAAGTTTGTGTGACATTATTGGACTATGTCGGAACTGAGGGACGATGTCCCTGAACCGAACCAAAAATTTCAAAGTCCACCGACGCTATCAGTTTCTTATCCGGCATCGCAGCATATGTTGTTCCGAAAGGGAAAGCTTGAAATCCTCCGAATCCCTTTCGGTATCCCGTCGGACCGGATGAAACTTTCGGACGTCCGTACCCGCTTCCGCGGAGCGTCCCGACCCAGCATCGTCGGATAAAATATATGCGACAGATTCAGTTGATGCTGGGATGCTGCGATAAACTGTGCTATTAAGGAAAGCACGTCCGTTCCCGAGGCCTGTGCAGTAGCGGGCTTACGATGCATTGCCGCTGGAAGCTCCGTGTACGTTGACTCCCGCACACTTCCTATGCGAACGTCCGGAGTCTGCAGGCCTCGAGTCCCCGGCTACCGACCAGCGCTGTCGGATAATTCTCGATCCGACACCGTTTCTGTCGGCTGCTGGGATGCTGTGATAAGCTGTGCTATGTGCACAAGAATGTCCGGCGTCGAGACCTGCGGAGGTGCAGTCTATCGCTGCTTCGCCGAGGGCAGCTCCGCATCAGATGGCTCCCGCATACTTTTCCTATGCGAACGTCCGGAGTCCATCGGTCTCGAATCCCTGGCTGCCGGATGGTGTGACCTGGTCGCCGAAGAATCCTTGATCGGCGAAGCTGGTAATATATCGGTGGTCACGCAGCCAAGGTGCGGTCGTGTGCGCTGACGAGAAGAGGAAGCCTTAGCAGTCTCAGCGGACTGCCTATACAACGGAGCGTCCCGAGCGACGGACGTATGCTCCGCTAGCGACACATTTGTACCACAACATCTGGGGCCAGATGTTGTTGAACGAGAGAGGGGCCTCTCTCGCTTGCCGTCCGGATGGACCGGAACGAGCTATGAACCGGACTAAAAGGCTTCCTCCGTTCTCCCTCCGATCCGCCGTCACTGGGTGTGCATTAAGTTAATTTTATAGTGCTCGCATCACCCCAAAATTCCTTCTAGACCGCAACGGACGAACCCGGCTGCCGAACCATTCGGTGAATGGACGCTACACCGGGCGAGCTAGCGGACGTCAAAGGCCGTCGAACCTACTAGGGTCCTCTTAGGCAATTGGCGTATTACATGAGCACTTTTCCGCTAGCCCTTCATTAATTGTGACGACGGAGACACACTGTTGGAAGACATCACAGATACATCACCCTAATCTTGATCGTCTGAAATAGAAATTGATAAAGTAGAGTGACCCTGCGGGGAAAGGACCGGAGTGTCCAAATCCCCAACAACATACCGTGACATACGCTTCCCATATTGTCATCGAAATCATACGATACAGAACAGGAGTTAATGCGAGTACACTGACCACATATAGAATGATAATAAGGTCAGAGGAAGACTTCCTCTTAAAACAATTGATCAATATCCTTTCAATGTGAAAAGAAAACAAGTCCTGGTACTCGCACTAACCCCTGGCAACAAAAATTCATAATAATAATATGATCCATTAATATAGAAAAAATAATTGAAATCAAAATATTTTGAAAAAATATTTTTTCAGAACAGCCCAAGTTTCTGAAAAGTAACGTTGAGCCCCAATGGATCCCAAGCCTAAGTGTGGACAAAAATTTTAAAAATATTTTAAACAATTTATTCAACACTTACGAACAATAATAATGTATCTAGTTATGATTAAAATAACATAAAGATATTATTATTTAGAAATCCCCCCCTCACACAGAGGGCTGTTGTAAATGTAAACAATGAGTGTAAAAACACTAAAATAAGACTCCAGGCACCCAGGCCCGAAATCAGTTACCAAAAATACACTATCTGATGCAAAACAGAGACTTCCAGGGAAGAAACTGCGGAACATCAGATGGTAGATGCAGAACACAACGCCTAACCACCCGTAGGTGAAGACGTAAACATGGGGAAAGAACAGAATTCATTCTGTTATTCAGCTAAAACTCCCAAGAAAATTTAGTAATAATAATTACAGAAACTATGCCAAAAGCATGGGAGAATAGCAAGGGGGAACTTAAAGGACAGGGAGAGAGGAAAACACTTGAAAAAACAGTGTAACTAAATAATCAGAATGACAACAAAATGGCTGCTGCCTTGAAAATAGGTAACTTAACATAATTTCATTAAAAAATTTTAAGTTACAGCCCTGATAATATTCTGTCACACATTCTTTTCCTCTCCTCCTTTTCTATCCTCCTTAGAATCACCATTTCACTAATATTTATGTGTCTGGCATCATTTAAACTGAGATTTAAAAGCACAAAGATCAGTCAGATGTTAACTGATGAAGGGCCAAACTTAGAATGATTAATGGCGCCAATTTCGGAACGTCCTTGACACTGCGCATGCGCAGTAGGGGCGAAGGGTGGAGGGCCTTTCAGGACATGTTTTCTTTAGTTTTAGATGCAAATTTTGGGGATTGGGGGGCAAAATTTGTGTTTGGCCCTATATTTTAAGAGTTAGCACCAGCTATGTCTGGGTCATTGGTACAGTATAAAAATATTAATATTTTTCAACTGAATTTGCATATTACACGGGCGGATGCAGCCAATTCGTTGCCTAAAGGGTTAAGAGAGCATACTGGTGTGCAGATATTTCGTGACTTGGTCAACGATGCCATATCTTAAATTTGGAGCCCAGGTAACATGCGACTGTAATTCTAAAACTTTGCATATTTATGAAACTTCAAACAATCACCAATCAATTTACCTATATAAGATCTGTTTGATAAGCTGTTCCTTGTGAGAACAATCCAGGAATTAGCATATCTGTCCACACCACAATTTCCTTCCTGGCACAGATAATTACCTCCAGTTGGAAGCAAATTTTACCCCAGATTCACTTTCCGAGCACAAGGGGTCAGCCGAGTGGGCGACTAGGGCAAAGATGTCGCCTTGTCATTCCTAAAGTCGTCTTGGCTTTCATTGGGGATGAAATTCAAGTCGCCCTCCCAAAATTATGCAGGAGAGAAGGCAGTTTGGGGCATTTCTTATGTTTTATTTCCAAATAGAAACACTTCCGCATTCTGACAGTCATGATAAAATAAACATGTTTGTGGTTGCTGTTAAAAGAGTTGTAATGGTCTATTGTGGTATTTAAACAATTCGCCCTTACTGGTAGCAACCAACACAAAAATGGCTTTTAAAAAACAGAATGTCCATTCTGACTCACCAGGCTGTGATTAAAAATCACAAATATTAGGATGGATGAGAATGGCAGGACTCCATAGTACCAATCGCATGTATCAATGTAGGATGGCTGTCAGAAACTGTCATTTTTTTGTACAATGAAAATACCAGAGTGCAGAAGAAAAGGGAGACAACTGAAATATTTTGTCAATTACATCTGGTTTCCTCAGAAATATATTTATTTATTTATTGGTGTTTTAGGTCACATATTTCTGCACAATGGCTAACCATGACCGTGACAGTTTTACGGGTGGAGGAAGCCGGAGTACCCGGAGAGAACCACCGAGCAACGGCGAGCAGCTGTCAGCTCCCCAACATACCAACTCCACACAAGCAGGGTTAGCATTGGTTGAAGACAGGTGCACATCGACATGCAGTACGCCTTAGGACACAACGTCACCATGCCCCCATGTGGGCAATGGGGGTGAAGTGTCTTGCCCAAGGACACAACACGGTTGCCGTAGGTGGGATTCGAACCAAGGACCTCTTGGCTTGCAGCCTGCACCTCTCCCAACTGTGCAACCGCCCCCCCTCAGAAATAAATTAACTCAAGTTGTTAATAACGCTTAATTAATGAAGGATATTGACAACTTTTTAAACTACACTTTTCAATTTAATTAAGACATTCAGAAACCACGGTAGACACAGCTTCTTATATGAATTTGAAATTTATTTTGAATACTTTAAATATTTAAAAAAAAAAAACCTTCTGTGATGAAGAACACTCTCAAAATATGTAGTGATAAATTTCACTTCCTCGGCTCTTACGAAAATTTAAAATCAATTTGAGTGCTTTTGAAGATTAAGCACAAGCTTAACCCTAAGCCTGATGAAATAGCCACATCAGCCCAGGGAATATGCAAATTCAGCAGTTGAAAAAGAAAAAAAAAGTTAAAAAATTTATAGTAATTTATATATTTTTTATACTTACCAATGACCCAGACATAGCTGGTGCTAACTCTTAAAATATAGGGCCAAACACAAATTTTGCCCCCCAATCCCCAAAATTTGCATCTAAAACTAAAGAAAACATGTCCTGAAAGGCCCTCCACACTTCGCCCCTACTGCGCATGCGCAGTGTCAAGGACGTTCCGAAATTGGCGCCATTAATCATTCTAATAACCAGTGCCTGGTAAGCGCTATGTACTCAGCGGGGAGGCAAGAGTTCCCAACTCCTGGGAGGGCCATCCCCGTCTGGGTCATTGGTAAGTATAAAAAATATAGAAATTACTATAAATTTTTTAACATTTTTATACTGTACCAATGACCCAGACATAGCTGAATAGTAAAAAGGCTGGAGGGCCAAGGACATAGAGCAAAATGGAATACGCTCAATAAAATAAAATAGAGTCATCCCCTGTAGGGAAAAGAAGTAATAGGCCTTACATGTATCTTTCTTATTTATGATAAATTAGAAAGATACAACACCTTCCAAAAATTGAGCTTCATACATCCATGTACTCTATTAATATCCAATAATCCTTAAACTAATAATTTTTAAAGTAAGCCAATAATAAAGTAAGTCTAGAGAATAGAGACTCTTATACTTCTAAAAGTGTGAGAGAATTGCATAATCATGTCCGTTGACATATGCAATATTCAAAGGCTATACTTTAAAAACTAAGACTTGAATGAATTTTATAAACTTAAACTTCTCACTAAACAACCATCCCAATAACAGCTCAGAATTACTAACTCCGGAGGAGGTATCCCCTTGTTTTCATAGTAAAAACAGGTGACCCAAGGGAACACCCTCCCCTCCCCCTTTTTCTTGCCCTGGGTCAAATAGCCCAGAGCGAAGAGGGCAGCCGAACGGAGACACTGCCGAAACAGACAGCCTACCTAGCTATAGTAGCAACTGTTAAGAGAATGACATTCTGAGCAGTAGATAACAGACCTAACAATAGAGGCCTCCAGAAATGGACTCGATATTTCTGAGATAAAATTCATGAATGGATGGCTGAGCGCAATGAGCAGCCTTCAAAAATCTATAATAGCAACACTATTAATGTAAGCCCAAGAAGTAGAAGAACTCTTACTTCATGAGCCGAAATCTTAAGCACAACTGCTAAGCTAATGATATACCATAAGCAGTACGCTAGTTAATAGAATCCATTAACAATAAAATGGAGCGTAACGTCCTTCTACTAGACATCAAAGACAGAAGAAGCTTACGCCCTTGTAATAAACAGATATCTGTTTATAAATACATAAACTGTACCCGGAAAGAGTAAAGGCCTATGCCCATACGAAGACGGAAGGACCTTAAAATAATAGGTTCCGGATAATAGGAGCCTAACTCTTATGCAACAATCCAACCTAAATAGTAACGGAAGTATTGATTCCGAAACTATGAAAGTGAAAATCATCCATCGATAGTGCATGAAACTCACTGACTCTACAGTAAAAGAGAAACCAACAGAATTACTGTCTAAAAGGTCAGAATTTGAAAACTACTGTTTCCAGAGGCTCAAATGATTACTTAGCTAAATAAGAACCGAAGTTAAAATCCGTATAGGAATTTAATCTAAAGATTCTAAGTCTATTTATCAAAAAGTTACTAACTGACTTAGATAAAGAGACAAAAGACTCAATTGTAAACTATAGTAGAGTGCATAGGTATGAGGTAACATAAACCTATAACCTAAATAACACAGGCTGCAGTAGATCTTGTGAAACAAGTATACTAAAAAATAGCAATGAGTAGTATGGAGGGATCAACCATATGAACATAATGATCCCTACACCACGACGGAAGAGCCTCCACTTTAGTCGCATAGAATAGCGAAGAAGAGGATCTCCTATAGTAAGAAATCGCGTCCAAAGCTCGTCCAGTACAGTGCATACAATGCAATACGGACCACACAACGGAATACATGAAGGTTGCGACCTTGCTGGTTGTGATAAAGATGACACGATTTACCCAGTGAAAAAAGATCCTCACATAGAGGAAGATTTCACGTTAAGATCCACAGTAGACAAGAGAGTAAATTACTCATGATCTCTGTGAAGATAGAGATGCTATCAACAGAAATGTATAGTGGTTGTTTATCTTAGCAATACCTGCTAAAACAACAGCGCCGGAGGATACGCGTATCCTATCATTCCGTCCTATAGATCAATAGAGCGTTAACAGTATTAGCTCAGAGATCTGGACAAGCCAACACATACGTCTGCAATTGATTAGCAAGCTGTGTCATAAATAAAACATCATTGGGCGCTCCCATAGATAGCAAATCTGATTAAATACTTGTTTGTTGAGAGTCCATTCTGACAGCAACAAGCGACCCGTAAGAGAACGGGAGTGCGATAAAACAATCAGACGACCCAGAATATGACGGACCAAAACTGAACTTGGTGTACTATAACCAACAGACGGATTCTTTCCATTAAATTGAATAACGGAAACGAAAGAGTGCCTCCCTGGTTCCGGAGATATGCCACTACTGTCGAATTAAAGGACAGGAATTTGGGCATGCGTTTCTGAATAATGTTCATGCAATGACATAAAGCAAGCCTAAAAAACATTATTCCGCGGAAGTTAAACTGATAGCTAAAAGACTGCGGAACCCAAAGACCCTGGCACTTCGAATCCGTAGGGATCAGTATATATCCCAATCTGTTTGACTGGCAACCGTCATAACAGCCACACTCGGGTCCGGCAACTGCGGCGGCACTCTCTGAGTCAACCACCGAATGTTTGCCCCAGTCTGAATCTCTTGTAACACTAGATAGACAAGAGAATGTATAATTCAAGCAATTCATGGATTGCCGGAAAGTTGCCGTCGAAGAGAAGCTCCTCCGAGAACGAAGCGACTCTGAGAGAGTTCTTAACCTACTATCCACGCGTGGATGTAGCTAGGGCTGCATCACGTCTAACCAACTCCAATCAGCCACTGAAGGGCGGAGTTATACGTGAACAAACTACTGCCCTCAAAAGAAATTACATTGAGAATAATATCCCGTAAATCTTTTCTTGAAGACGTAATGATAACGCCTCAGTAAGGCAGATTACGTATAATAAAGCGTCTAAGTTAAGTCTACTATACATAATGTCGTTCCCAACATTGAAATTGGAAAAGACATAAACGGCGAAAAAGAATATATGCAGTCTTTAATCACCGTCTAGACGCATATGAACTCTCGGTATGCCCTGCTCTGCCAAAATAAACTATATGTAAAAAAGATAAAATGGCAGAAATGAGCCACGCGGACAAGAAACTAAACTATCATGCTTAGTAGCAGGCTTGTATATATATATAAATATATAGCGTCGAAAAATAAAACACATGATGTAATGACAATATTGGACTGCGTCGGTAAGTCAGGGACAAAGCCCCTGTACCGATCGAAAAATCCGAGTCCAATGACGCTATAAGTCTCTTATCCAAGATCGCAGCAATGAAGTCCGAAAAATAATCACTGGAAGAAATGCCAGAAGATAAGAAAGGCATCTTCCGATACTACTAAAGGGAAAACTCGAAATCTTTCAAATCCCTTTCGCCATCCTGTCGGACCCTATAAAGCGTTCGGTCGTCCGTAGCTTGATGCAACCGCGGACCGCACCGACCCAGCGCCGTCGGATAATTCCTGATTCGACCGAGAAACCGTCAATTGCTGGGATGCTGCGAAACAACTGTGCTAACTCGGATAGCACGTCCGTCACTGAGGCCTGAGGAGCAGCGGTCTTACGATGCATTGCCGCAGGAAGCTCCGAGATCGTTACCCCGTGCATACTTCCAATATGCGAGCGAACGAAGTGTATAGGCCTCGTGTCCCTTGGCTACCGGATGGCGCGACCTATTCGCTGTGGAATCACTGAATGCCGAAACTGATCGGATACTCGAGGTCACGTAGCCAATGTGCGGTCGTGTGCCCTGCTGTGAGGATGAGGAAGCATTAAAGACAGTCTCTCGGACTGTCAATATAACGGAGCGTCCCGAGCGACGGACATATGCTCCGAATGTAAAATATCTGAACCACAACATGCGGTCCCCTATGTTGTTGGCTTCCTCCGATCTGTCCTCAATCTGCCGTCACTGGGTGAGTACTAAAGTAATTAAAGTGCTCGCATCACCCAAATCTCCTTCCTAGACCGCAACGGACGAACCCGGCAGCCGAACCATTCGATGAATGTACGCTACACCGGGTGAGCTAGCGAATGTCACTCCGTAAGCGATAGACATATTCCATGAGCACATATAGCCGCTAACTCTTCATTAACTATGACGACAGAGGCACACTTTTGAAAGACATCTCCATAACTCTTCGAACAAGAAACCAGAAATGCTTGGATAGCAAGCATAAAATAATAATATATATAGCGTCGTTCAATAATTCGATAGTTTGCGTGACATTATTGGACTATGTCGGAACTGAGGGACGATGTCCCTGAACCGAACCAAAAATTTCTAAGTCCACCGACGCTATCAGTTTCTTATCCGGCATCGCAGCATATGTTGTTCCGAAAGGGAAAGCTTGAAATCCACCGAATCCCTTTCGGTATCCCGTCGGACCGGATGAAAATTTTCGGACGTCTGTACCCGCTTCCGCGGAGCGTCCCGACCCAGCATCGTCGGATAAAATATATGCGACAGATTCAGTTGATGCTGGGATGCTGCGATAAACTGTGCTATTAAGGAAAGCACGTCCGTTCCCGAGGCCTGTGCAGTAGCGGACTTACAATGCATTGCCGCTGGAAGCTCCGTGTACGTTGACTCCCGCACACTTCCTATGCGAACGTCCGGAGTCTGCAGGCCTCGAGTCCCCGGCTACCAACCCAGCGCTGTCGGATAATTCTCGATCCGACACCGTTTCTGTCGGCTGCTGGGATGCTGCGATAAGCTGTGCTATGTGCACAAGAATGTCCGGCGTCGAGACCTGCGGAGGCGCAGACTATCGCTGCTTCGCCGAGGGTAGCTCCGCATCAGATGGCTCCCGCATACTTCCTATGCGAACGTCCGGAGTCCATCGGTCTCGAATCCCTGGCTGTCGGATGGTGTGACCTGGTCGCCGAAGAATCCTTGATCGGCGAAGCTGGTAATATATCGGCGGTCACGCAGCCAAGGTGCGGTCGTGTGCGCTGACGAGAAGAGGAAGCCTTAGCAGTCTCAGCGGACTGCCTATACAACGGAGCGTCCCGAGCGACGGACGTATGCTCCGCTAACGACACATTTGTACCACAACATCTGGGGCCAGATGTTGTTGAACGAGAGAGGGGCCTCTCTCGCTTGCCGTCCGGATGGACCGGAACGAGCTATGAACCGGACTAAAAGGCTTCCTCCGTTCTCCCTCCGATCCGCCGTCACTGGGTGTGCATTAAGTTAATTTTATAGTGCTCGCATCACCCCAAAATTCCTTCTAGACCGCAACGGACGAACCCGGCTGCCGAACCATTCGGTGAATGGACGCTACACCGGGCGAGCTAGCGGACGTCAAAGGCCGTCGAACCTACTAGGGTCCTCTTAGGCAATTGGCGTATTACATGAGCACTTTTCCGCTAGCCCTTCATTAATTGTGACGACGGAGGCACACTGTTGGAAGACATCACAGATACATCACCCTAATCTTGATCGTCTGAAATAGAAATTGATAAAGTAGAGTGACCCTGCGGGGAAAGGACCGGAGTGTCCAAATCCCCAACAACATACCGTGACATACGCTTCCCATATTGTCATCGAAATCATACGATACAGAACAGGAGTTAATGCGAGTACACTGACCACATATAGAATGATAATAAGGTCAGAGTAAGACTTCCTCTTAAAACAATTGATCAATATCCTTTCAATGTGAAAAGAAAACAAGTCCTGGTACTCGCACTAACCCCTGGCAATCAAAATACATAATAATAATATGATCCATTAATATAGAAAAAATAATTGAAATCAAAATATTTTGAAAAAAAATTTTTTTTTCAGAACAGCCCAAGTTTCTGAAAAGTAACGTTGAGCCCCAATGGATCCCAAGCCTAAGTGTGGACAAAAATTTTAAAAATATTTTAAACAATTTATTCAACACTTACGAACAATAATAATGTATCTATTTATGATTAAAATAACATAAAGATATTATTATTTAGAAATCCCCCCCTCACACAGAGGGCTGTTGTAAATGTAAACAATGAGTGTAAAAACACTAAAATAAGACTCCAGGCACCCAGGCCCGAAATCAGTTACCAAAAATACACCATCTGATGCAAAACAGAGACTTCCAGGGAAGAAACTGCAGAACATCAGATGGTAGATGCAGAACACAACGCCTAACCACCCGTAGGTGAAGACGTAAACATGGGGAAAGAACAGAATTCATTCTGTTATTCAGCTAAAACTCCCAAGAAATTTTAGTAATAATAATTACAGAAACTATGCCAAAAGCATGGGAGAATAGCAAGGGGGAACTTAAAGGACAGGGAGAGAGGAAAAACACTTGAAAAAACAGTGTAACTAAATAATCAGAATGACAACAAAATGGCTGCTGCCTTGAAAATAGGTAACTTAACATAATTTCATTAAAAAATTTTAAGTTACAGCCCTGATAATATTCTGTCACACATTCTTTTCCTCTCCTCCTTTTCTATCCTCCTTAGAATCACCATTTCACTAATATTTATGTGTCTGGCATCATTTAAACTGAGATTTAAAAGCACAAAGATCAGTCAGATGTTAACTGATGAAGGGCCAAACTTAGAATGATTAATGGCGCCAATTTCGGAACGTCCTTGACACTGCGCATGCGCAGTAGGGGCGAAGTGTGGAGGGCCTTTCAGGACATGTTTTCTTTAGTTTTAGATGCAAATTTTGGGGATTGGGGGGCAAAATTTGTGTTTGGCCCTATATTTTAAGAGTTAGCACCAGCTATGTCTGGGTCATTGGTACAGTATAAAAATATTTAAAATTATAACAAAACCATCTCATGTGAGCCCTCATTGGAACGGGCGTGTTTCAATGATGGGGTCACATGATATGATTTTGCTGAAATATTTTGAGAAATTTGAAAAAGTACTATATAAAATAATAAATTTTGATATTGACTGAATTGGGTAATGGGTTAACAAGTTCATCCCAGTGGGGAGTCCTAATCTATGTTTTGATTACAAAATCTGAATGGTAGTATTTGTGCCGACTGACTACAGCCATTACATTAGATAAAGGAGATATGAGTGCTTTCTAATGATAAAAGATTTTGGCTTCGTTTGAACAAACTTGCATATTTTCCTTACATTTTATACAACAAATATGGTTGTATTTTGAGCAGTGAATGAAAGATTTTCAAATTACACAGTGTTAGAATCTGGGCACACAGTGTTAGAATCTGGGCACACAGTGTTAGAATCTGGGCACACAGTGTTAGAATCTGGGCTCCACATAACACCCCAAATCATGACTAGAGTTGAAACTGTTAACCCTTTACCCAACGCAGACGATATCAAAATTTATTATTTTAAATATCATTTTTTAAATTTTTTAAAAAATTTCAACAAAACCATATCATGTGACCCCTCTTTGGAACGAGCTCGACGACACATGATATGGTTTTGTTGAAATCGTTCGAAAAATAATATTTTTTCAGCTGCTGAATTTGCATATTATGCGGGCGGATGCAGGAAATTCATTGGGTGAAGGGTTAACCGATTAATCAATTAACCAATGATCAATGTCTTGATCGACCAAAAAAGTAATTGATCGATTAACCATTACTTTTGAACTGCTTTATTACATAAGTTAACAAAGGAACAAACCTTGCTCCAATCATTATTCTACCATCATCATGCCTCCTGAACTTTTTTGAAACAATTTTTTCTTAAAAACCACTGAACCAATTTCAACTAAGTTTGGTCATAAAGATACATTTGTGGGTAAGAACCAATTTCATCTAAGTTTGGTCATAAAGATACATTTGTGGGTAAGAACCAATTTCAACTAAGTTTGGTCATTAAGATACATTTATCGGTAAGAACCAGTTTCAACTAAGTTTGGTCATAAAGATACATTTGTATCTTTATGACCAAACTTAGTTGAAACTGGTTCTTACCAGTTTCAACTAAGTTTGGTCATAAACTTAGTTGAAACTGGTAACGTGGAGCCCACTTAATTGGATATCTCTTAATTGTATATCCCTGTTAATTGAATATATTTTTCAAACACAAAACCATTTACAATCTCTTCAGTACAAATTTGATCTGTTAATTGCATATGGGTTGTAGAGTAAACTCCTGTTAATTGTATATAAATTTTTGTAATATGTCGAAAAAATTACTGTGACACGCACTAAATTCCCCTTATTTATCAACCTTTTTGGCCCCACTACATCCAATACAGGCATTTATTCTATTATATCTTGTTTGACAGAGCTCTATGAGCTCTGTCAAACAAGATATAATAGAATAAATGCTCAGTTTACCTCCAGAACACAGGAAACTGACCAAATCCCTGTTAATTGTATACTCCTGTTAATTGAATAATTTTCACTGGCAAAATGGATATTCAATTAAGAGGATTCTACTGTATCAGATAAATACCTTTAAAATCATTTCAGCTTTTGTCATTCCTTTTACTACTATCTTGGTAAAACTGAAAAGAAAAATTCAAGAGTGTTTTGGGGAATATTTCTCTCTTTTACAATACATAGACATTGGATTACTTTCAAAACAATTACAAAATGAAATCTCCACCCAAATAATAACTCATCCATGTTAAATGAACAGCCATTTTACCATGGAAACAATCAAGACAAAGGATTCTTCATTTCACCACAAGCCCCTGTTCTCTGGTACTAAATTGAGAATTTATTCTATTAAATCTTGTTTAACAGATCTCTTGTCAAACAAGATGTAATAAATTAAAAACTAATGCTGGAAGAACTTAGACCAACAGGCCTGTAAAGCTTGGAATTTGTACTCATGTTCAAGGCCACTTTCAGCATCTAAGGCTGCATCTTATGACCACAACATAGGTTCGAAGTCAAGCTTAGTCAATATTTTATACCTGTGCTCCCATTTTGGTGGACTTCCACCCTAGGCACTGGCAACCAGGTTCTACTTTACCAATAAAGCAGGACCTGCATGTTTAACATTGTAAACAAACAGTGCAGAAGGTTGTCATGAACTAGAGGTACTGTGAGCAAGCTCACAAAGTGATACCCCCTGCGCCTCAGTTGTTGCGCTTACGAGGACACAACCATATGATGTAGCAATTGAAATGTATAAGTTAGATTACCTCCCCTTGGAAATGTCAGAATGGAATTATATTGCTTCGTGCACATCTTCATATGGAGTTCTTCCATTGTGTAAAGTTTCATGAAAATTCTTCAAACGGTTTAGGAGGAGTTGCGCTTATAAGGATGGACAGACAGACGGACGGACAGGGTGATTCCTATATACTCCCCCCCCCCCAAACTTTGTTTGCGGGGGTATAATAACTTATCAATAGAGCACAAATAATTATTATTCAATTAACAGGTCAGAGGACACTATAGCAATGGGAAAATACCATTATCCAGAATGAGGTCAGTTATTTATTTATTTATTGATGTTTAAGGTCACATATTTATGCACAATGGCTAACCATGACCGTGGCAGTTTTGCGGGTGGAGGAAGCCGGAGTACCCGGAGAGAACCACCGAGCAACGACGAGCAGCTGCCAGCTCCCCAACATCGTAACTCCACACTGCAGCACAGGCAGGGTTAGATTGGTTGAAGACATGCGTACCATCAACGTGCAGTACGCCTTAGTACACGTTATCATCGTGCCCCCACATGGGCAATGGGAGTGAAGTGCCTTGCCCAAGGACACAACGCGGTTGCCGCAGGTGGGATTCCAACTGAGGACCTCTCGGCTTGCAGCCTGCATCTATACCTACTGAGCCACCACGCCCCCCGGTCAGTAATCTTATTCCTTTATTCATTTCTTGATATTAAGGTCCCTCCTGGATCTAGGGCTATACCATGATCACAACACCAATACAAAGTTGGAGTTAGCCCATCATTTACACAATGCTGTCCACTTTAACCCTTTGATACTTTTGTACGACTTATGACGTACGAAATCAAACAGCGCGTTGATACTTTGAGGTCATTTGTTTTGTTATTATTTTTCGATTTCTTAAAAGTTTTAACCTCAATTCCCATTTTCTCCCAAATAGTGCTCAGTGACAACCGTTGAGCCAAATGTTATCGCAGCTAAAATACTAATATAATCCTGCTGTCAAGACTTCTTATGTGGTTGAGGACTAGAATCCACTATCAGGGCTTTCAAAAAATGAGGATACCAGAGCAAAAGCCAACACTTTCCTTGCTTATATTTCATATTCAGTCAAACACAAATGATATTTTGTTTATATAAATTTGTTTTATTACAAATAATTGGAGAGTGCCTCTGGGCACTCTCCAATAATTTGTAATAAAAATTTTTGAATAACAAATTTAGACCACCAAAAATAATCTAACTCTCAGCCAGTTGATCATTAATGTGAAAAATATCTTGTTATTTGTACTTTCCAACGTTTGACGTTGGAAAACGTTGAAGAAACTGAATTCCCAGGGACGTTTGAACATCAGGATAATTAAAGTCTCAAAGGGTTAAACAAGTTATTAACTGAAAGTTAAAAAATTTATAGTAATTTATATATTTTTTATACTTACCAATGACCCAGACTTAGCTGGTGCTAACTCTAACAAAACCAGGGCCAAACACAAATTTTGCCCCCCAATCCCCAAAATTTGCATCCAAAACAAAAAGAAATCATGTCCTAAAGGACCTCCATACTACGCCTCTACTGCACATGCGCAGTGACGCAGACGTCCCGAAATTGGCGCCAATTATCATTCTTTCTGGCAGTGCCTGGTCAGCGCTATGTACTCAGCAGGGAGGCAAGAGTTCCCAACTCCAGGGAGGGCCATCCCCATCTGGGTCATTGGTAAGTATAAAAAATATATAAATTACTATAAATTTTTTAACATTTTTATACTGTACCAATGACCCAGACTTAGCTGAATAGTAAACAGGCTGGAGGGCCTAGGACATAGAGGAAAATCCAATAAGCTCAACTATATAGTAAAGAGGTAACCCCTTAAGGAGAAAAGGAGTATTAGGCTTTACATGTATCTTTCTTATTTAATATTAAATTAGAAAGATACACTACCCTTAATAATTGAGCACAATAACATTCATGTTCTCTATTAACATCCAGTATATCCCTTATACTAATTATTTTTAAAGCAAGCCAATAAATAAAGTAGTCCAGAGAATTGAGACTCTTTATAGTCATTTAAAAGTGTCCGAGTATTGTATATTAAAGCCCGTTTGACACTTGACATATACAAATGCTTCACACCGAGCTACACTTTAAAAATAAGACATGAATGAATTTTAACATTAATATTACACTTTAAAACCATCCCGGAAGCGACTCAGAAATACTGACTTGGAGGAGGCATTCCCTTGCTTTTCACTATAAAGCAGGTGACCTAAGGGAACACCTGCCCCCCCCCCCCCCTTCCCCTTGCCCTGGGTCAAATAGCCCAGAGCGAAGAGGGCAGTCGGACGGAGTCACTGCCGGAACAGAAAGCCTGCATAACTATAGTTGCAACTGTTTAGTGGACGACATTCTGAGCAACAGATAACGGACCTAAACAATGCAGGTCTCCAGAAATGGACTCAATCTTTCTGAGATAAAAATTCGTAAATGTGGATGGCTGAGACCAATAAGCAGCCTTCATTAAATCTGTAATAGCAACACTATTAGCATAAGCCCAGGAAGTAGAAAGAGCTTTTACTTCATGAGCAGAAATCTTAAGCACAGACTGCTGAGAAGAAGATAAATTTTCATAAGCAGTACGGATAGTTAATTGAATCCATCTAGCAATAGAATGGACCGAAATGTCCTTTCTATTAGGCATCAAAGACAGAAAGAAACGTTTCCGTCCCTTTCTGATAAACTGAGATCTCTGTTTATAGATACGTAATGCTCTAACAGGACAGAGTAAAGGCCTATGCCCGTCTGAAGACGGAAGAGCCTTAATAACAATAGGTTCCGGATATTTATTAAGAGCCTGATTCTTAGCTAAAAAACCCACATTAGTAGTGAAGGTGATAGTGTTCCCAACACTACGATAGTGAGAATCATCCACCGACAGTGCATGAAGCTCACTGACTCTTCTAGCAGAAGAGAAAGCTAAGAGAAAAGCTGTCTTATAAGATAAGAATTTGAAATCTACTGTCCCAAGAGGTTCAAATGGCTTTTCCTTCAATTTAAGAAGAACCAAAGCTAAATTCCACTTAGGAATTAATCTAAGAGTTCTGGGTCTATTTATCGAAAAGTTTCTAACCAACTTAGATAAAGAGACATTAGATCCAATTTGTAAACTATCATGATGTGCATAGGTATCAGATAACATAGATCTATAACCCTTTATAGTAACAGGCTGCAGTTTGATTTCGTCAAACAAGTATACTAGAAAGTTTGCAATGTCTGGTATAGAGGGATCGAATATATCTACAGAATGATCCCTACACCAACGACGAAAAGTTAAAAAATTTATAGTAATTTATATATTTTTTATACTTACCAATGACCCAGACATAGCTGGTGCTAACTCTTAAAATATAGGGCCAAACACAAATTTTGCCCCCCAATCCCCAAAATTTGCATCTAAAACTAAAGAAAACATGTCCTGAAAGGCCCTCCACACTTCGCCCCTACTGCGCATGCGCAGTGTCAAGGACGTTCCGAAATTGGCGCCATTTATCATTCTAATAACCAGTGCCTGGTAAGCCGATGTACTCAGCGGGGAGGCAAGAGTTCCCAACTCCTGGGAGGGCCATCCCCGTCTGGGTCATTGGTAAGTATAAAAAATATATAAATTACTATAAATTTTTTAACATTTTTATACTGTACCAATGACCCAGACATAGCTGAATAGTAAAAAGGCTGGAGGGCCAAGGACATAGAGCAAAATGGAATACGCTCAATAAAATAAAATAGAGTCATCCCCTGTAGGGAAAAGAAGTAATAGGCCTTACATGTATCTTTCTTATTTATGATAAATTAGAAAGATACAACACCTTCCAAAATTGAGCTTCATACATCCATGTACTCTATTAATATCCAATATAATCCTTATACTAATAATTTTTAAAGTAAGCCAATAATAAAGTAAGTCTAGAGAATAGAGACTCTTATACTCCTAAAAGTGTCTGAGAATTGCATAATCATGTCCGTTGACATATGCAATATTCAAAAGCTATACTTTAAAAACTAAGACTTGAATGAATTTTATAAACTTAAACTTCTCACTAAACAACCATCCCAATAACAGCTCAGAATTACTAACTCCGGAGGAGGTATCCCCTTGTTTTCATAGTAAAACAGGTGACCCAAGGGAACACCCTCCCCCCCCCTTTTTCTTGCCCTGGGTCAAATAGCCCAGAGCGAAGAGGGCAGCCGAACGGAGACACTGCCGAAACAGACAGCCTACCTAGCTATAGTAGCAACTGTTAAGTGAATGACATTCTGAGCAGTAGATAATAGACCTAACAAAAGAGGCCTCAAGAAATTGACTCGATATTTCTAAGATAAAATTCATGAATGTGGATGGCTGAGCGCAATGAGCGGCCTTCAAAAATCTATAATAGCGACACTATTAATGTAAGCCCAAGAAGTAGAAGAACTCTTACTTCATGAGCCGAAATCTTAAGCACAACTGCTAAGTCAATGATATACCATAAGCAGTACCGATAGTTAATAGAATCCATTAACAATAAAATGGAGCGTAACGTCCTTCTACTAGACATCAAAGACAGAAGAAGCTTACGCCCTTGTAATAAACAGATATCTGTTTATAAATACATAAACTGTACCCGGAAAGAGTAAAGGCCTATGCCCATACGAAGACGGAAGGACCTTAAAATAATAGGTTCCGGATAATAGGAGCCTACCTCTTATGCAACAATCCAACCTAAATAGTAACGGAAGTATTGATTTCGAAACTATGAAAGTGAAAATCATCCATCGATAGTGCATGAAACTCACTGACTCTACAGTAAAAGAGAAACCAACAGAATTACTGTCTAAAAGGTCAGAATTTGAAAACTACTGTTTCCAGAGGCTCAAATGATTACTTAGCTAAATAAGAACCGAAGTTAAAATCCGTATAGGAATTTAATCTAAAGATTCTAAGTCTATTTATCAAAAAGTTACTAACTGACTTAGATAAAGAGACAAAAGACTCAGTTGTAAACTATCGTAGAGTGCATAGGTATGAGGTAACATAAACCTATAACCTAAATAATAACAGGCTGCAGTAGATCTTGTGAAACAAGTATACTAAAAAATAGCAATGAGTAGTATGGAGGGATCAACAATATGAACATAATGATCCCTACACCACGACGGAAGAGCCTCCACTTTAGTCGCATAGAATAGCGAAGAAGAGGATCTCCTATAGTAAGAAATCGCGTCCAAAGCTCGTCCAGTACAGTGCTTACAATGCAATACGGACCACACAACGGAATACATGAAGGTTGCGACCTTGCTGGTTGTGATAAAGATGACACGATTTACCCAGTGAAAAAAGATCCTCACATAGAGGAAGATTTCACGTTAAGACCCACAGTAGACAAGAGAGTAAATTACTCATGATCTCTGTGAAGATGGAGATGCTATCAACAGAAATGTATTGTGGTTGTTTATCTTAGCAATACCTGCTAAAACAACAGCGCCGGAGGATACGCGTATCCTATCATTCCGTCCTATAGATCAATAGAGCGTTAACACTATTAGCTCAGAGATCTGGACAAGCCAACACATACGTCTGCAATTGATAGCAAGCTGTGTCATAAATAAATCATCATTGGGCGCTCCCATAGATAGCAAATCTGATTGAATACTTGTTTGTTGAGAGTCCATTCTGACAGCAACAAGCGACCCGTAAGAGAACGGGAGTCCGATAAAACAATCAGACGACCCAGAATATGACGGACCAAAACTGAACTTGGTGTACTATAACCAACAGACGGATTCTTTCCATTAAATTGAATAACGGAAACGAAAGAGTGCCTCCCTGGTTCCGGAGATACGCCACTACTGTCGAATTAAAGGACAGGAATTTGGGCATGCGTTTCTGAATAATGTTCATGCAATGACATAAAGCAAGCCTAAAAAAACATTATTCCGCGGAAGTTAAACTGATAGCTAAACGACTGCGGAACCCAAAGACCCTGGCACTTCAAATCCGTAGGGATCAGTATATATCCCAATCTGTTTGACTGGCAACCATCATAACAGCCACACTCGGGTCCGGCAACTGCGGCGGCACTCTCTGAGTCAACCACCGAATGTTTGCCCCAGTCTGAATCTCTTGTAACACTAGATAGACAAGAGAACGTATAAATCGAGCAATTCATGGATTGCCGGAAAGTTGCCGTCGAAGAGAAGCTCCTCCGAGAACGAAGCGACTCTGAGAGAGTTCTTAACCTTACTATCCACGTGTGTGGATGTAGCTAGGGCTGCGTCACGTCTAACCAACTCCAATCAGCCACTGAAGGGCGGAGTTATACGTGAACAAACTACTGCCCTCAAAAGAAATTACATTGAGAATAATATCCCGTAAATCTTTTCTTGAAGACGTAATGATAACGCCTCAGTAAGGCGGATTACGTATAATAAAGCATCTAAGTTAAGTCTACTATACATAATGTCGTTCCCAACATTGAAATTGGAAAAGACATAAACGGCGAAAAAGAATATATGCAGTCTTTAATCACACCGTCTAGACGCATATGAACTCTCGGTATGCCCTGCTCTGCCAAAATAAACTATTTTTAAAAATGATAAAATGGCAGAAATGAGCAACGCGGACAAGAAACTAAACTATCATGCTTAGTAGCAGGCTTGTATATATATATAAATATAGCGTCGAAAAATAAAACACATGTTGTAATGACAATATTGGACTGCGTCGGTAAGTCAGGGACAATGTCCCTGTACCGATCGAAAAATCCGAGTCCAATGACGCTATAAGTCTCTTATCCAAGATCGCAGCAATGAAGTCCGAAATAATAATCACTGGAAGAAATGCCAGAAGATATGAAAGGCATCTTCCGATACTACTAAAGGGAAAACTCGAAATCTTTCGAATCCCTTTCGCCATCCTGTCGGACCCTATAAAGCGTTCGGTCGTCCGTAGCTGATGCAACCGCGGACCGCACCGACCCAGCGCCGTCGGATAATTCCTGATTCGACCGAGAAACTGTCAATTGCTGGGATGCTGCGAAACAACTGTGCTAACTCGGATAGCACATCCGTCACTGAGGCCTGAGGAGAAGCGGTCTTACGATGCATTGCCGCTGGAAGCTCCGTGATCGTTACCCCGTGCATACTTCCAATATGCGAGCGAACGGAGTGTATAGGCCTCATTCCCTTGGCTACCGGATGGCGCGACCTATTCGCCGTGGAATCACTGAATGCCGAAACTGATCGGATACTCGAGGTCACGTAGCCAATGTGCGGTCGTGTGCCCTGCTGTGATAATGAGGAAGCATTAAAGACAGTCTCTCGGACTGTCAATATAACGGAGCGTCCCGAGCAACGGACATATGCTCCGAATGTAAAATATCTGAACCACAACATGCGGTCCCCTATGTTGTTGGGCGAGAGAGGAACCTCTCTCGCTCACAGCCCGGACGGACCTGGACAAGCCAGGAACCGGACTAACAGGCTTCCTCCGATCTGTCCTCAATCTGCCGTCACTGGGTGAGTACTAAAGTAATTAAAGTGCTCGCATCACCCAAATCTCCTTCCTAGACCGCAACGGATGAACCCGGCAGCCGAACCATTCAATGAATGTACGCTACACCGGGTGAGCTAGCGAATGTCACTCCGTAAGCGATAGACATATTCCATGAGCACTTATTGCCGCTAACTCTTCATTAACTATGACGACAGAGGCACACTTTTGAAAGACATCTCCATAACTCTTCGAACAAGAAACCAGAAATGCTTGGATAGCAAGCATAAAATAATAATATATATAGCGTCGTTCAATAATTCGAAAGTTTGTGTGACATTATTGGACTATGTCGGAACTGAGGGACGATGTCCCTGAACCGAACCAAAAATTTCTAAGTCCACCGACGCTATCAGTTTCTTATCCGGCATCGCAGCATATGTTGTTCCGAAAGGGAAAGCTTGAAATCCTCCGAATCCCTTTCGGTATCCCGTCGGACCGGATGAAACTTTCGGACGTCCGTACCTGCTTCCGCGGAGCGTCCCGACCCAGCATCGTCGGATAAAATATATGCGACAGATTCAGTTGATGCTGGGATGCTGCGATAAACTGTGCTATTAAGGAAAGCACGTCCGTTCCCGAGGCCTGTGCAGTAGCAGACTTACGATGCATTGCCGCCGGAAGCTCCGTGTACGTTGACTCCCGCACACTTCCTATGCGAACGTCCGGAGTCTGCAGGCCTCGAGTCCCCGGCTACCGACCCAGCGCTGTCGGATAATTCTCGATCCGACACCGTTTCTGTCGGCTGCTGGGATGCTGCGATAAGCTGTGCTATGTGCACAAGAATGTCCGGCGTCGAGACCTGCGGAGGCGCAGTCTATCGCTGCTTCGCCGAGGACAGCTCCGCATCAGATGGCTCCCGCATACTTTTCCTATGCGAACGTCCGGAGTCCATCGGTCTCGAATCCCTGGCTGCCGGATGGTGTGACCTGGTCGCCGAAGAATCCTTGATCGGCGAAGCTGGTAATATATCGGCGGTCATGCAGCAAAGGTGCGGTCGTGTGCGCTGACGAGAAGAGGAAGCCTTAGCAGTCTCAGCGGACTGCCTATACAACGGAGCGTCCCGAGCGACGGACGTATGCTCCGCTAGCGACACATTTTGTACCACAACATCTGGGGCCAGATGTTGTTGAACGAGAGAGGGGCCTCTCTCGCTTGCCGTCCGGATGGACCGGAACGAGCTATGAACCGGACTAAAAGGCTTCCTCCGTTCTCCCTCCGATCCGCCGTCACTGGGTGTGCATTAAGTTAATTTTATAGTGCTCGCATCACCCCAAAATTCCTTCTAGACCTCAACGGACGAACCCAGCTGCCGAACCATTCGGTGAATGGACGCTACACCGGGCGAGCTAGCGGACGTCAAAGGCCGTCGAACCTACTAGGGTCCTCTTAGGCAATTGGCGTATTACATGAGCACTTTTCCGCTAGCCCTTCATTAATTGTGACGACGGAGGCACACTGTTGGAAGACATCACAGATACATCACCCTAATCTTGATCGTCTGAAATAGAAATTGATAAAGTAGAGTGACCCTGCGGGGAAAGGACCGGAGTGTCCAAATCCCCAACAACATACCGTGACATACGCTTCCCATATTGTCATCGAAATCATACGATACAGAACAGGAGTTAATGCGAGTACACTGACCACATATAGAATGATAATAAAGTCAGAGGAAGACTTCCTCTTAAAACAATTGATCAATATCCTTTCAATGTGAAAAGAAAACAAGTCCTGGTACTCGCACTAACCCCTGGCAATCAAAATACATAATAATAATATGATCCATTAATATAGAAAAAATAATTGAAATCAAAATATTTTGAAAAAATATTTTTTCAGAACAGCCCAAGTTTCTGAAAAGTAACGTTGAGCCCCAATGGATCCCAAGCCTAAGTGTGGACAAAAATTTTAAAAATATTTTAAACAATTTATTCAACACTTACGAATAATAATAATGTATCCAGTTATGATTAAAATAACATAAAGATATTATTTTTTAGAAATCCCCCCTCACACAGAGGGCTGTTGTAAATGTAAACAATGAGTGTAAAAACACTAAAATAAGACTCCAGGCACCCAGGCCCGAAATCAGTTACCAAAAATACACTATCTGATGCAAAACAGAGACTTCCAGGGAAGAAACTGCAGAACATCAGATGGTAGATGCAGAACACAACGCCTAACCACCCGTAGGTGAAGACGTAAACATGGGGAAAGAACAGAATTCATTCTGTTATTCAGCTAAAACTCCCAAGAAATTTTAGTAATAATAATTACAGAAACTATGCCAAAAGCATGGGAGAATAGCAAGGGGGAACTTAAAGGACAGGGAGAGAGGAAAACACTTGAAAAAACAGTGTAACTAAATAATCAGAATGACAACAAAATGGCTGCTGCCTTGAAAATAGGTAACTTAACATAATTTCATTAAAAAATTTTAAGTTACAGCCCTGATAATATTCTGTCACACATTCTTTTCCTCTCCTCCTTCTCTATCCTCCTTAGAATCACCATTTCACTAATATTTATGTGTCTGGCATCATTTAAACTGAGATTTAAAAGCACAAAGATCAGTCAGATGTTAACTGATGAAGGGCCAAACTTAGAATGATAAATGGCGCCAATTTCGGAACGTCCTTGACACTGCGCATGCGCAGTAGGGGCGAAGTGTGGAGGGCCTTTCAGGACATGTTTTCTTTAGTTTTAGATGCAAATTTTGGGGATTGGGGGGCAAAATTTGTGTTTGGCCCTATATTTTAAGAGTTAGCACCAGCTATGTCTGGGTCATTGGTACAGTATAAAAATACCTTCCACTTAGCCACATAGTTTAGCGAAGAGGAGGTCCTCCTACAGTTAGAAATCGCGTCCACTGCTCGTCCTGTAAAGTGTTTGCCATGCAAGAAGGACCGCACAACGGAAAAACGTGAAGGTTGAGACCTTGCGGGTTGTGATGGAGTTGGCGCGATTTCCCCTGCGAAAGAAGATCCTCCTGTGGAGGAAGCTTTCGCGGCAGGTCCCACAACAGACACCTGAGTAAATTTATCCACGGTCTCTGTGGCGACAGAGATGCTACCAACAGAATCTTGCATTGAGATTGTTTTATCTTTAGCAATACTTGTTGAATTAACGGCGCTGGAGGATACGCATATCCTATCATTCCGTCCCAAGGGATCGACAGAGCGTCTACTGCAAATGCTCTTGGATCCGGACACGGGGACACATACGTCTGCAACTGATTGTTGAGATGTGTCGCAAATAAGTCTATCATTGGCCGTTCCCATTGGTAGCAAATCTGATTGAATACTTGTTTGTTGAGAGTCCACTCCGACGGCAACAAGCGACCCTTTCGTGAAAGAGAGTCTGCTAGCACATTCAGACGACCCGGTATGTGACGGACCGAAAGAAGAACGTGATGTTCTAGCGCAAACAGAAGGATTCTTTCCGTTAGATTGAACAACGGAACTGAATGAGTGCCTCCCTGATTCCGTATATACGCCACTACTGTCGTATTGTCGGATAGGATTTGGACATGAGCATTGTGAATAATGTCCATCCAGTGACGTAACGCAAGCCAAATTGACATCATTTCCTTGATGTTTATGTGCTTGCACAGGAATTACGGATCCCAAAGACCCTGGCATCTCGAATCCGTTGGGATTAATGATGCACCCCAACCTGTTTGACTGGCATCCGTCATAATGGTAAAACTCGGATCCGGCAACTGCAGCGGAACTCCCTGAGTTAACCACTGAATGTTTGCCCAAGCCTGAATCTCTTGTTTCACTTGATCTGACAAGAGAACGTCTACATCGAGCGAATGAATTTTCACACTCCAATTCTGAGTCAAGAAAATTTGAAGAGGATGTGTGCGTAACCGCCCCATCAGAATGAGATCCGCGGCGGCTCCGCACAGACCTATCAGTCTCATAAATTCTCTCGCCGTTACTTTGTCTGCGTGCAGACAATAGCGAGCGTAACAACTGACTAATTTCGCTCTGGTTAACGGCAGACAAACGAGATTGTTGTGCGTCTCGAAGCTCATTCCCAGATGAGTGAATGACTTGGACGGCACCAGATCCGACTTCTCCTCGTTTACTATAAAACCGAGACGTCGGAGCAATAGAAGAAGATTCTGAACATCGTTCTGAAGCGTTAACTCGTTGCCGTATCTCTGAAGAATGTCGTCCAGGTAGGCCGACGTTACCGCAGACGAATGAGCTCGGAAATAGATCATTACCGAGTTCATTACCCGAGTGAAAGCCCAGGGTGCTAGATTCAATCCGAAGCACATCGCCCGGAATTGATACACCACTCCTAGGACTGCGAAGCGTAGATACTTTCGGAATGTCGGATGTACCATGACGTGAAAGTACGCATCTTAGAGATCTATGCTCGTTGCATAATCGTTCACCCGAATACTCGCTCTGACCGACCGAATCGTCTCCATATAAAACTTCGGAGCGACGATCAGCTTGTTTATCCAGCTCAAATCTATGACTGGACGGAACGAGCCGTCTGGTTTCGGAACCAGAAACAGATGGCTGTAGAATCCCGGAGATTCCTGGTTTTCTACGACCTCTACCGCGTTCTTCATTAAAAGAGACTGCATCTCTGATAACAGAGTGTCTCTTTTCTGCGGATTTGATGGAAGATGAGTCCACTTTGGACTTCGAGTTAATGGAGGCTTTCGTTTGACGGATATCTTTAGACCTTCCGAAGTCACTCCTCTCACCCAAGGGTCGTCCGTAATCGACGCCCATTCTTGTGAAAAGCACGACAACCTTCCGCCAACCGGTACGCGATAGAGGTTTAAGCCATCACCTCCTGGACCTGCGAGGCCTGCGGTAGGAGAAACCACGTCCTCCACGGCCCGCACCTCGCCCCGTCGACCTCGGGGCGTCCGACCGATTGTCCCGGTCTGAAGGACGTCCCGAACGAGAGTCGCTACCCTGACGGTCTCTCGAATAAGACCAAGAGGACGCACCAGAACCTCTATAGGAACCTCTCTTGGGCGCATTAGACCCAGAAGTGCCTGTCTTATTCTTGTCTGCTGTATCCGACTTCTTAGGAGCAGATTTGAACAACAGAGAATCCTTAGCTTTCTTTGTAATTTTATCATAAATAGCAGAAAGCTTGCCGTCAAAGAGAAGTTCTCCTGAGACCGAAGCGACTCTAAGAGAGTTCTTCACCTTAGTACCCACTAGTGTGGATGTAGCTAGGGCTGCGTCACGTCTAACCAACTCCAGATTTGCCACTGAAAGGGCGGAGTTACACGTGGAATAAGCTACTGCCCTTGAAAGAAGTCTTAAAGAGGATTGTATATCCTGAAACTCTTTCCCTTGAAGGCGCAGTGATAACGCCTTAGTAAGGTGATCTGCGTAAGATAAGGCATCTAAATTGGCTCTGTTAGACGCAATAGCTGTTTCCAACAACGCGGTTGGAATAGAAGCCGACGACGGTAATGATAGCTCTAAGTCTTCCGCCTTGTCGTCCATACGCAGAGGAACTCTCGGTATACCCCGTCCTGCCGTATCGAATTTATTCCTTGCATTAATGAAAGGCAGGTTGAGAGTATTAGCGGACAAGAATCCTGCTTTCCCCGTCTTGGAAGCAAGTTTAAATATAGCGTCGTTCAATAATTCAAATGTTCTTGCAACATTATTGGACTGCGACGGAAACTCGGGAGTGATGTCCCTGAACCGCTCAAAAAATTCAGAGTCCAATGACGCTATAATCCTCTTGTCCGGAACCGCAGCAGTCTGGCCCGACGGAACAACTTGAGGGAGAAAGTGCCGGATGAAGTCCACGGCAGCTTTATGTTGTTCCGAAAGGGATAGCTCCAAGTCATCCGTATCCCTTTCACCATCCGGTCAGACCTCATGATGTTCCCGGTCGTCCGCCCCCGATGCTTCGGCGGAGCGTACCGACCCAGCGCCGTCGGATAATTCTCGATCCGACACCGTTTCTGTCGGCTGCTGGGATGCTGCGATAAGCTGTGCTATCTGCACAAGAATGTCCGGCATCGAGACCTGCGGAGGCGCAGTCTTTCGCTGCTTCGCCGAGGGCAGCTCCGCATCAGATGGCTCCCGCATACTTTTCCTATGCGAACGTCCGGAGTCCATCGGTCTCGAATCCCTGGCTGCCGGATGGTGTGACCTGGTCGCCGAAGAATCCTTGATCGGCGAAGCTGGCAATATATCGGCGGTCACGCAGCCAAGGTGCGGTCGAGTGCGCTGACGAGAAGAGGAAGCCTTAACAGTCTCCGCAGACTGCTTATACAACGGAGCGTCCCGAGCGACGGACGTATGCTCCGCTAAAGACACATTCTGTACCACAACATCTGGTCCCAGATGTTGTTGTACGAGAGAGGGGCCTCTCTCGCTCGCGGCCCGGCTGGACCTGGACGAGCTAGGAACCGGACTCAAAGGCTTCCTCCGTTCTCGCTTACTATCCGCCGTCACTGGGTGTGCATCTATTATGTTTATAGTGCTCGCATCACCCAAAATTTCCTCCTGGACCGCATCGGACGAACCCGGCTGCCGAACCATTCGGTGAATGGACGCTACACCGGGCGAGCTAGCGGACGACATTTGTCTAATCTCCATGAGCACTTTTGCCGCTAGCTCTGAATTCATTTGTGACGACGGACGCACACTTGTAGAGGATAACATGGAAACATCACCCTGTTCTTGTTCCTCTGAAATAGAAACTGAGAGAGTAGAGTGACCTTGCGGAGAAAGAGCCGGCATAGCCCTTTCTCCAGAAACAACATATCGTGACACACGTTTCCAATGTTTCTCATCCCAATATTCACATATAGGACAGGGATTAATGCGAGAACACTGACTACAATTAATACAATGATCATGAAAGTCAGAGGAAGATTTCTTCCTATTACAATTTGAACAAAGTCCCTTCATTGTGAAAGAACAACAACAAGTCCTAGTTACTCGCAAAAACCCCTGACACAAAGATACATAATAACATGATCCATTAATAAATGAAAAAACAATTACATATCAAAATAATTTTGAAAAAATATTTTTTCAGCGAAGCCCAAGTTGCTGAAAAGTAACGTTGAGCCCCGATGGATCCGATGGCAAAGTGTGGTCAAAAATTTTAAATTTATATTAAATAATTACTGAGACACTTACGGATAATATAAATGTATCTTATAATGATATAAACTACAGCAAAGACAAACAGCCCCCCTCAAAAAAGGCTGTTGCCAATGAAAACAAACAGTGTAAAACACCAGAAAACATGACTCCAGGCACTGAAAAAACTGGCCCGGAATCAGTCATCAAATTACACTCTATCTGATGCAAAACAGAGACTCCCAGGGGAGAATTTGCTGAACATCAGATGGAAGATGCAGAACACAAATGTTATACACCCATGGGTGAAAACGTAACTATGGGGAAAACAACAGAAAACATTCTGTAACCAAGCAACTCTCCCAGGAAATTTTAGAAATAAACTTTCTCAAAAATATGCCAAAAGCATGGGAGAATTGCAAGGGGGGACTTTAGAAGGCTAGGGGAGAGGAAACACTGAATAAGCAGTGCAACATTTAGCAAGAATGACAACAAGAGGCCCATGCCTCGAAAATAGGCAACTTAACATAATTTCATCAAAAAATTTTAAGTACAGCCCTGATTATTTTTTGTCACTTCTTTTTCCTCTCTTCCTTCTATCCTCCTTAGAATCACATTTTCTCCAAAAATTACGTGTCTGGCATCCTTTAAACTGAGATTTACAAGCACAAAGATCAGTGAGATGTTGACTGATGAAGGGCCAAACAGAGAATGATAATTGGCGCCAATTTCGGGACGTCTGCGTCACTGCGCATGCGCAGTAGAGGCGTAGTATGGAGGTCCTTTAGGACATGATTTCTTTTTGTTTTGGATGCAAATTTTGGGGATTGGGGGGCAAAATTTGTGTTTGGCCCTGGTTTTGTTAGAGTTAGCACCAGCTAAGTCTGGGTCATTGGTACAGTATAAAAATATAGAATACGTTTACATACCATTATTCAGGCTGTCTTAATTTCCAATTTACACAGCCCTGATATATACTTCAGATAACTTAATTTACTAAGTAAATCAAGCCATTAATTCTTACCTGGCTGGTGCCTTTCGAACTACTTGTGAACCTAAAGATGGTAGATCTAACAGAATGGTCTTCAAGGAATGTGTGTCTAGTAACAACTGAAAAAAATATATAATTAAGTGTTTACTTAAAGTCGTTTAATGTTTATTTATTTATTTATTGGTGTTTAAGGTCACATATTTTTGTACAATGGCTCATCATGACCACAACATGAGTATCAACTCAAGACCAGGGGTGAGCGTTAATAAGCCATGTAGCCCATTTTAGAGAGGGTTTGCACCTTCCAAGCATTGGTCACTGGGTCCTATTTTAACAGTAAAACAGAGCCTGTTTACCGCAATGAACAGGCATTGCTTCATTTTCCGGAGTTCCGGCGGGGAATTTAATGTTTAAGAATGTTCCATTTATCAGAAGCATTGTTCGGATAGCTGGACCAGGAGAAAAGAAAACGTTGGACTTTGTAAAAAGAATGGAAAACAATAACACTGTCAGAAAACTTTAACTGCCCTGACAAAATTTTGTAATTATGTTTAGGTCTAATAAATAAACAGGTTATTATTGGTTCGTTTGATATCGGCCAAGATATCAGCCCTCGGTAACTTCACATCAGCCTTTGATCTTTGGTTTCAGACTGATATGAAGTTACCTTGGGCTGATATCTCGGCCGATATGAAATTAACCAAGTAATATCCTCCAAGTATTTTGAAGACAATAATGAGCAAGAATGACAAACTCAAAACAGAGAAAGCATCTGTCAACAAAAAAAAATTGAATTCAAAAGCCTAGGTCTGCACGGTACATCATTAAACCGATACATACCGGTATTCAAACCCATATCAGTTGAATACCAGTGTAATTACAAAAATGTCAGTTTAGGCCAAGAAAAAAAAAGGTTTGGTTCTCAGGCACCACCGCATTGGAAAAGTTAAAAAATTTATAGTAATTTATATATTTTTTATACTTACCAATGACCCAGACATAGCTGGTGCTAACTCTTAAAATATAGGGCCAAACACAAATTTTGCCCCCCAATCCCCAAAATTTGCATCTAAAACCAAAGAAAACATGTCCTGAAAGGCCCTCCACACTTCGCCCCTACTGCGCATGCGCAGTGTCAAGGACGTTCCGAAATTGGCGCCATTAATCATTCTAATAACCAGTGCCTGGTAAGCGCTATGTACTCAGCGGGGAGGCAAGAGTTCCCAACTCCTGGGAGGGCCATCCCCGTCTGGGTCATTGGTAAGTATAAAAAATATAGAAATTACTATAAATTTTTTAACATTTTTATACTGTACCAATGACCCAGACATAGCTGAATAGTAAAAAGGCTGGAGGGCCAAGGACATAGAGCAAAATGGAATACGCTCAATAAAATAAAATAGAGTCATCCCCTGTAGGGAAAAAGAAGTAATAGGCCTTACATGTATCTTTCTTATTTATGATAAATTAGGAAGATACAACACCTTCCAAAATTGAGCTTAATACATCCATGTACTCTATTAATATCCAATATAATCCTTATACTAATAATTTTTAAAGTAAGCCAATAAATAAAGTAAGTCTATAGAATAGAGACTCTTATACTCCTAAAAGTGTCTGAGGATTGCATAATCATGTCCGTTGACATATGCAATATTCAAAAGCTATACTTTAAAAACTAAGACTTGAATGAATTTTAAAAACCTAAACTTCTCACTAAACAACCATCCCAATAACAGCTCAGAATAACTAACTCCGGAGGAGGTATCCCCTTGTTTTCATAGTAAAACAGGTGACCCAAGGGAACACCCTCCCCCCCCCCCCCCCTTTTTCTTGCCCTGGGTCAAATAGCCCAGAGCGAAGAGGGCAGCAGAACGGAGACACTGCCGAAACAGACAGCCTACCTAGCTATAGTAGCAACTGTTAAGTGAATGACATTCTGAGCAGTAGATAATAGACCTAACAATAGAGGCCTCCAGAAATGGACTCGATATTTCTGAGATAAAATTCATGAATGTGGATGGCTGAGCGCAATGAGCGGCCTTCAAAAATCTATAATAGCGACACTATTAATGTAAGCCCAAGAAGTAGAAGAGCTCTTACTTCATGAGCCGAAATCTTAAGCACAACTGCTAAGTCAATGATATACCATAAGCAGTACCGATAGTAAATAGAATCCATTAACAATAAAATGGAGCGTAACGTCCTTCTACTAGGCATCAAAGACAGAAGAAGCTTACGCCCATAGTAATAAACAGATATCTGTTTATAAATACATAAACTGTACCCGGAAAGAGTAAAGGCCTATGCCCATACGAAGACGGAAGGACCTTAAAATAATAGGTTCCGGATAATAGGAGCCTAACTCTTATGCAAAAATCCAACCTAAATAGTAACGGAAGTAGTGATTCCGAAACTACGAAAGTGAAAATCATCCATCGATAGTGCATGAAACTCACTGACTCTTCAGTAAAAGAGAAACCAACAGAATTACTGTCTAAAGGTCAGAATTTGAAAACTACTGTTTCCAGAGGCTCAAATGATTACTTAGCTAAATAAGAACTGAAGTTAAAATCCATATAGGAATTTAATCTAAAGATTCTAAGTCTATTTATCAAAAAGTTACTAACTGACTTAGATAAAGAGACAAAAGACTCAATTGTAAACTATCGTAGAGTGCATAGGTATGAGGTAACATAAACCTATAACCTAAATAATAACAGGCTGCAGTAGATCTTGTGAAACAAGTATACTAAAAAATTGCAATGAGTAGTATGGAGGGATCAACAATATGAACATAATGATCCCTACACCACGACGGAAGAGCCTCCACTTTACCCGCATAGAATAGCGAAGAAGAGGATCTCCTATAGTAAGAAATCGCGTCCAAAGCTCGTCCAGTACAGTGCATACAATGCAATACGGACCACACAACGGAATACATGAAGGTTGCGAACTTGCGGGTTGTGATAAAGATGACACGATTTACGCAGTGAAAAAAGATCCTCACATAGAGGAAGATTTCACGTTAAGACCCACAGTAGACAAGAGAGTAAATTACCCATGATCTCTGTGAAGATAGAGATGCTATCAACAGAAATGTATTGTGGTTGTTTATCTTAGCAATACCTGCTGAAACAACAGTGCCGGAGGATACGCGTATCCTATCATTCCGTCCTATAGATCAATAGAGCGTTAACAACATTAGCTCAGAGATCTGGACAAGCTAACACATACGTCTGCAATTGATTAGCAAACTGTGTCGTAAATAAATCATCATTGGGCGCTCCCATAGATAGCAAATCTGATTGAATACTTGTTTGTTGAGAGTCCATTCTGACAGCAACAAGCGACCCGTAAGAGAACGGGAGTCCGGTAAAACAATCAGACTACCCGGAATATGACGGACCAAAACAGAACTTGGTGTACTATAACCAACAGACGGATTCTTTCCATTAAATTGAATAACGGAAACGAAAGAGTGCCTCCCTGGTTCCGGAGATACGCCACTACTGTCGAATTAAAGGACAGGATTTGGGCATGCGTTTCTGAATAATGTTCATGCAATGACATAAAGCAAGCCTAAAAAACATTATTCCGCGGAAGAAAAGTGATTGCTAAGAGACTGCGGAACCCAAAGACCCTGGCACTTCGAATCCGTAGGGATCAGTATTATATCCCAATCTGTTTGACTGGCAACCGTCATAACAGCCACACTCGGGTCCGGCAACTGCGGTGGCACCCTCTGAGTCAACCACCGAATGTTTGCCCCAGTCTGAATCTCTTGTAACACTAGATAGACAAGAGAACGTGTAAATCGAGCAAATCATGGATTGCCGAAAAGTTGCCGTCGGAGAGAAGCTCCTCCGAGAACGAAGCGACTCTGAGAGAGTTCTTAACCTTACTATCCACGCGTGTGGATGTAGCTAGGGCTGCGTCACGTCTAACCAACTCCAATCAGCCACTGAAGGGCGGAGTTATACGTGAACAAACTACTGCCCTCAAAAGAAATTACATTGAGAATAATATCCCGTAAATCTTTTCTTGAAGACGTAATGATAACACCTCAGTAAGGCGGATTACGTATGATAAAGCGTCTAAGTTAAGTCTACTATACATCATGTCGTTTCCAAAATTGAAATTGGAAAAGACATAAACGGCGAAAAAGAATATACGCAGTCTTTAACCACACCGTCTAGACGCATAAGAACTCTCGGTATGCCCTGCTCTGCCAAAATAAACTATTCGTATAAAAGATAAAATGGCAGAAATGAGCAACGCGGACAAGAAACTAAACTATCATGCTTGGTAGCAGGCTTGTATATATATATATATATAGCGTCGAAAAATAAAACACATGTTGTAATGACAATATTGGACTGCGTCGGTAAGTCAGGGACAATGTCCCTGAACCGATCGAAAAATCTGAGTCCAATGACGCTATAAGTCTCTTATCCAAGATCGCAGCAATGAAGTCCGAAATAACAATCACTGGAAGATAATGCCAGAAGATATGAAAGGCAGCTTCCGATACTACTAAAGGGAAAACTCGAAATCTTTCGAATCCCTTTCGCCATCCTGTCGGACCCTATAAAGCGTTCGGTCGTCCGTAGCTGATGCAACCGCGGACCGCACCGACCCAGCGCCGTCGGATAATTCCTGATTCGACCGAGAAACTGTCAATTGCTGGGATGCTGCGAAACAACTGTGCTAACTCGGATAGCACGTCCGTCACTGAGGCCTGAGGAGAAGCGGTCTTACGATGCATTGCCGCTGGAAGCTCCGTGATCATTACCCCGTGCATACTACCAATATGCGAGCGAACGGAGTGTATAGGCCTCGTGTCCCTTGGCTACCGGATGGTGCGACCTATTCGCCGTGGAATCACTGAATGACGAAACTGATCGGATACTCGAGGTCACGTAGCCAATGTGCGGTCGTATGCCCTGCTGTGAGGATGAGGAAGCATTAAGGACAGTCTCTCGGACTGTCAATATAACGGAGCGTCCCGACCGACGGACATATGCTCCGAATGTAAAATATCTGAACCACAACATGCGGTCCCCTATGTTGTTGCACGAGAGAGGGACCTCTCTCGCTCACAGCCCGGACGGACCTGGACAAGCCAGGAACCGGACTAACAGGCTTCCTCCGATCTGTCCTCAATCTGCCGTCACTGGGTGAGTACTAAAGTAATTAAAGTGCTCGCATCACCCAAATCTCCTTCCTAGACCGCAACGGACGAACCCGGCAGCCGAACCATTCGATGAATGTACGCTACACCGGGTGAGCTAGCGAATGTCACTCCGTAGGCGATAGACATATTCCATGAGCACTTATTGCCGCTAGCTCTTCATTAACTATGATGATAGAGGCACACTTATGAAAGACATCTCCATAACTCTGCGAACAAGAAACCAGAAATGCTTGGTTATAGCAAGCATAAAATAATAATATATATAGCGTCGTGCAATAATTTCGAAAGTTTGTGTGACATTATTGGACTATGTCGGAACTGAGGGACGATGTCCCTGAACCGAACCAAAAATTTCTAAGTCCACCGACGCTATCAGTTTCTTATCCGGCATCGCAGCATTCTGGTCCGACAAAAGAAGCTGTAGAAGACCAAGTCAGATGACATACACAACAGCATATGTTGTTCCGAAAGGGAAAGCTCGAAATCCTCCAAATCCCTTTCGGTATCCCATCGGACCGGATGAAACTTTCGGACGTCCGTACCCGCTTCCGCGGAGCGTCCCGCCCCAGCATCGTCGGATAAAATATATGCGACAGATTCAGTTGATGCTGGGATGCTGCGATAAACTGTGCTATTAAGGAAAGCACGTCCGTTCCCGAGGCCTGTGCAGTAGCGGTCTTACGATGCATTGCCGCCGGAAGCTCCGTGAACGTTGACTCCCGCACACTTCCTATGCGAACGTCCGGAGTCTGCAGGCCTCGTGTCCCTGGCTACTGGATGGTGTGACCTGGTCGCCGAAGAATCCTTGATCGGCGAAGCTGGTAATATATCGGCGGTCACGCAGCAAAGGTGCGGTCGTGTGCGCTGACAAGAAGAGGAAGCCTTAGCAGTCTCCGCGGACTGCCTATACAACGGAGCGTCCCGAGCGACGGACGTATGCTCTGCTTGCGACACATTTGTACCACAACATCTGGGGCCAGATGTTGTTGAACGAGAGAGGGGCCTCTCTCGCTTGCCGTCCGGATGGACCAGAACGAGCTATGAACCGGACTAAAAGGCTTCCTCCGTTCTCCCTCCGATCCGCCGTCACTGGGTGTGCATTAGGTTAATTTATAGTGCTCGCATCACCCCAAAATTCCTTCTAGACCGCAACGGACGAACCCGGCTGCCGAACCATTCGGTGAATGGACGCTACACCGGGCGAGCTAGCGGACGTCAAAGGCCGTCGAACCTACTAGGGTCCTCTTAGGCAATTGGCGTATTTACATGAGCACTTTTCCGCTAGCCCTTCATTAATTGTGACGACGGAGGCACACTGTTGGAAGACATCACAGATACAACACCCTAATCTTGATCGTCTGAAATAGAAATTGATAAAGTAGAGTGACCCTGCGGGGAAAGGACCGGAGTGTCCAAATCCCCAATAACATACCGTGACATACGCTTCCCATATTGTCATCGAAATCATACGATTCAGAACAGGAGTTAATGCGAGTACACTGACCACATATAGAATGATTATAAAGTCAGAGGAAGACTTCCTCTTAATACAATTGATCAATATCCTTTCAATGTGAAAAGAAAACAAGTCCTGGTACTCGCACTAACCCCTGGCAATCAAAATACATAATTATAATATGATCCATTAATATAGAAAAAATAATTGAAATCAAAATATTTTGAAAAAATATTTTTTCAGAACAGCCCAAGTTTCTGAAAAGTAACGTTGAGCCCCAATGGATCCCAAGCCTAAGTGTGGACAAAAATTTTAAAAATATTTTAAACAATTTATTCAACACTTACGAACAATAATAATGTATCTAGTTATGATTAAAATAACATCAAGATATTATTTTCCAGAAATCCCCCCCTCACACAGAGGGCTGTTGTAAATGTAAACAATGAGTGTAAAAACACTAAAATAAGACTCCAGGCACCCAGGCCCGAAATCAGTTACCAAAAATACACTATCTGATGCAAAACAGAGACTTTCAGGGAAGAAACTGCAGAACATCAGATGGTAGATGCAGAACACAACGCCTAACCACCCGTAGGTGAAGACGTAAACATGGGGAAAAGAACAGAATTCATTCTGTTATTCAGCTAAAACTCCCAAGAAAATTTAGTAATAATAATTACAACTAGAAAAACTGTGAGCACTGCTCACTAAATGATACCACCCACTCCCACCAAGAAACAATTTACAACAGTAAAAGTGTGTTTAATGTAGAGAGCACAAACACTGACAACCCCCCCCCCCCCCCCCCCCCCCCCAAAAAAAAAAAAAAAAAAATACCTGAAAGCAGAATAGAAGGTGCACATCTATAATGTATATATAAGAATGTCTGAGAGTTTCAATGAAATTCACCCACTGGTATAAGAGGAGTAGCGGATAGCAGGAGTGTACCCCCCTAATGCATCACAAAAATTTGGCTAAGTTCATTTCGCCCTTTGGGAAAGAGTAAAAAATAAAAATACCTGAAAGCAAAATAGGAGGTGCACATCTATAATGTATAGAAAAGAATGCCTGTAAGTTTCAATGAAATCCACCCACTGGTTTAAGAGGAGTAGCGGATAGCAGATGTGTACCCCCAAAGCGTCACGGACGTACAGAAGTACGGACGTACGTACGTACGTAAGTACGGAAGTACGGACACCATGAATGCTATATACCGCCCACTTTTCAAGTGGGTGGTATAAAAACTATGCCAAAAGCATGGGAGAATAGCAAGGGGGGACTTAAAGGACAGGGAGAGAGGAAAACACTTAAAAATCAGTGTAACTAAATAATCAGAATGACAACAAAATGGCTGCTGCCTCGAAAATAGGTAACTTAACATAATTTCATTAAAAAATTTTAAGTTACAGCCCTGATAATATTCTGTCACACATTTTTCTTCCTCTCCTCCTTCTCTATCCTCCTTAGAATCATTATTTCACTAATATTTATGTGTCTGGCATCATTTAAACTGAGATTTATAAGCACAAAGATCAGTCAGATGTTAACTGATGAAGGGCCAAACTTAGAATGATTAATGGCGCCAATTTCGGAACGTCCTTGACACTGCGCATGCGCAGTAGGGGCGAAGTGTGGAGGGCCTTTCAGGACATGTTTTCTTTGGTTTTAGATGCAAATTTTGGGGATTGGGGGGCAAAATTTGTGTTTGGCCCTATATTTTAAGAGTTAGCACCAGCTATGTCTGGGTCATTGGTACAATATAAAAATATATCCCCGCGCACTGAATTTTTTTATGGAGGTTCGAGATTTTCCCAAAAGTAAACAATGCACCGCCGATCTCAGATGTTTATTGCAGTATAACAAAAATAGTTAAAACGAACAGTAAAAACCCTTCTGACTTGCTTTAACACGCCAGGTACGATTATGTTAATATGTCGATGCACAACTGAACTTGATCTGTACTGGTATTTATATAAAGGTTCAAACAACTCGGACTTGGTATAAACAAAGCAATTGATCAGTGGCGGCCGAGCAGTGATGAGCCCCCCCCCCCCCCACCCTCACCCTGGACTTTCTAGGGTTAGAGGCCCCAGACATACCGATGGGAGAAAACTTTGAATTTTATGTTTAAAAGAAGCCATTTCCTTGCATCTAGAAATGGAATTGGCAATTCATTTACATCCACACGAAAGGGGGCCCCAATTGGCTTCATGGTAGCTTCCCACATTTGCTCCCCCCCCCACCCCCCCCCCCCCCCCCCCCCCCCCCACCCCCCACTGGACTGGGGTCCCCTGGACTTGTCCATTGTCCTCCTAACGGGGTGAGCCGCCACTGCAATTGACAATGCATTAAATAGTTGCTTTATGAATTTAAACATCTATTGAATGGTCTATCAATAATGTTACAATCACATTATTTTACCACAAGGGCAAATCAAGTCATCGGCGCACTTGGTATGCGCCTTCCCCTCCTATTTTCTTCCAGAGATGGGTTGTGCATTGTAGATATCTGCTTCGGGTGCGAGGTAATCACATCTTTTTGGATTAAATTTCAAAATTTGGTTGACAATACACGCTGGCAAACTTGGACCCCCTCCCCCCCCCCCCCCCCCCCCCCCCCCCACCCCAGCCCTCACAGCTTTTAGTAAAGTCCTTCATCCGCTACTGAACCAACACTGTTCAAAGCGGAATTGGGACGTATAAACAGCTCACCAGAAGCATATTAAAAAGTGTATTTTTGTACTGTTAAAAGGTAACTAATGTAAGGGAGGTAATCAAATTTAGCTAACGAAGAACTCTTTTTTTTCATGCAGTGGAAATTGCTGATAGAGCTTAAGCCTAATGTGACCCCCCCCCCCATCCCACCCCATATGTCTCACCACATTTAATTTGCTTTGTTCCATGGCTGATTTTAAATAATTTTTAATGATCTCAGCAAGCCAGAACATAAGCAGACTGTCATCTGCAAAATGAGGTCCCCAGAGGGTGAATTTAGTGATGCTACCCTGCACAGCAGGGTAGCATCACTAAATTACCCTCTGTGAACCTCAATCTGAATCAGGGTCTCAAATCTAAACAGAAAGAGGTACCCAGAGAATAAATTGGCCCACTGTATGGGATAGCATCATCAAATTCACCCTCTGGGGACCTCATTCTGCAAATGTCAGACTGCTTATTTTCAGGCCTGGATCTCAGACTTTGATATCATGAACTTTTTCAATTTTTTATTGAGTTTTGGTCATTAAAGCGTTTATAAAGAGCACGCTGGCCACCATTTTAGTGTCGTTAAGCTGACAAGTCACAACAACAGAACAAACCATTTCACCTCATGTGAAGTTTAAGACGCCAGTATTGCAATCTCTCTGGTGGATTGCTGGTTTGGGGCTCCAGCCTTAAAACGTCCCCCACACAGTCACTTAACTGTGATTTAGTTTATTCTTTTTCTAACAAAAATGTATCTTGTCTGTCTTAAAATAAAATTCCAGAAATTAAGGTGGAAATTTTTTATTTCCTATATCTGTGAACAATACCGAATTCCCAATCTCTTGAATCCATGCTCAGAGGTCAAAGGTTTTAAAATGAGGACCATTTGTTCTTATTCAATTCAGAGAGGGGCAAAAACACAACAACAAGTTAAATATATGTTAAAAAATATTTGGGTTTTTTTTTATTAGAAATTTAACCACAAAAAACCAACAAAAGAAAAACAATAGCAACTATAAAGAATATATATATTTCAGTATTTGATACTTTTGCTGATATACAGTAGTACTGGTACATGTCCTACAAATTCTTGAAACTTTTTGTATGAATTCCGATGGTTATAAAACTGAGTATAGTATCATTGTGGGGTAAAATTTCAACCTCAAAATGAGAGATAACATCTCTAACTGGTTTGGTGCATTTCTTCTGGCCTACTATGAACTGCTGTGTTGATCTGTAGTGAAATCCTTGAACAAAAACAATGAATAGTTAGGGTGTGGTTAAAAAAAAAAAGAAAAAAAAAGGCCTCCCTCACTGAGTTTGGAAAACCAATTGCGTGAGAACCAAACAATTTATTTTTTTTTTCCTTATCATCATTATTTATTTAGGCTACCCAGAATTTAATTTTCAAGATGTCTCAAGTTTTTTAAACTGCAGTACCGAATGAATATTATCCAATTACATAACGAATCGCACGCATCCACCCGCGAAATATACAAATTGAGCAAATGAAAAAGTTAAAAAATTTATAGTAATTTATATATTTTTTATACTTACCAATGACCCAGACTTAGCTGGTGCTAACTCTACAAAAACCAGGGCCAAACACAAATTTTGCCCCCCAATCCCCAAAATTTGCATCCAAAACAAAAAGAAATCATGTCCTAAAGGACCTCCATAGTACGACTCTACTGCGCATGTGCAGTGACGCAGTCGTCCCGAAATTGGCGCCAAATATCATTCTTACTGGCAGTGCCTGGTCAGCGCTATGTACTCAGCGGGGAGGCAAGAGTTCCCAACTCAGGGAGGGCCATCCCTGTCTGGGTCATTGGTAAGTATAAAAAATATATAAATTACTATAAATTTTTTAACATTTTTATACTGTACCAATGACCCAGACTTAGCTGAATAGTAAACAGGCTGGAGGGCCTAGGACATAGAGGAAAATCCAATAAGCTCAATTATAAAATAAAGAGGTAACCCCTTAAGGAGAAAAGGAGTATTAGGCTTTACATGTATCTTTCTTATTTAATATTTAAATTAGAAAGATACACTACCCTTAATAATTGAGCACAACAACATTCATGTTCTCTATTAACATCCAGTATAACCCTTATACTAATTATTTTTAAAGCAAGCCAATAAATAAAGTAGTCCAGAGAATTGAGACTCTTTATAATCATTTAAAAGTGTCCGAGTATTGTATATTAAAGCCCGTTTGACACTTGACATATACAAATGCTTCACACCGAGCTACACTTTAAAAATAAGACATGAATGAAATTAAACATTAATATTACACTTTAAAACCATCCCGGAAGCGACTCAGAAATACTGTCTTGGAGGAGGCATTCCCTTGCTTTTCACTATAAAGCAGGTGACCTAAGGGAACACCCGCCCCCCCCCCCCCCCCCCCCCCTTCCCCTTGCCCTGGGTCAAATAGCCCAGAGCGAAGAGGGCAGTCGGACGGAGTCACTGCCGGAACAGAAAGCCTGCATAACTATAGTTGCAACTGTTTAGTGGACGACATTCTGAGCAACAGATAACGGACCTAAACAATGCAGGTCTCCAGAAATGGACTCAATATTTCTGAGATAAAAATTAGTAAATGTGGAAGGCTGAGACCAATAAGCAGCCTTCATTAAATCTGTAATAGCAACACTATTAGCATAAGCCCAGGAAGTAGAAAGAGCTCTTACTTCATGAGCAGAAATCTTAAGCACAGACTGCTGAGAAGAAGATAAATCTTCATACGCAGTACGGATAGTTAACTGAATCCATCTAGCAATAGAAAGGACTGAAATGTCCTTTCTATTAGGCATCAAAGACAGAAAGAAACGTTTCCGTCCCTTTCTGATGAACTGAGATCTCTGTTTATAGATACGTAGTGCTCTAACAGGACAGAGTAAAGGCCTACGCCCGTCTGAAGACGGAAGAGCCTTAATAACAATAGGTTCCGGATATTTATTAGGAGCCTGATTCTTAGCTAAAAAACCGACATTAGTAGTGAAGGTGATAGTGTTCCCAACACTACGATAATGAGAATCATCCACCGATAGTGCATGAAGCTCACTGACTCTTCTGGCAGAAGAGAAAGCTAAGAGAAAAGCTGTCTTATAAGATAAGAATTTGAAATCTACTGTCCCAAGAGGTTCAAATGGCTTTTCCTTCAATTTAAGGAGAACCCAAGCTAAATTCCACTTAGGAATTAATCTAAGAGTTCTGGGTCTATTTATCGAAAAGTTTCTAACCAATTTCGATAAAGAGACATTAGATCCAATTTGTAAACTATCATGATGTGCATAGGTATCAGATAACATAGATCTATAACCCTTTATAGTAACAGGCTGCAGTTTGATTTCGTCAAACAAGTATACTAGAAAGTTAGCAATGTCTGGTATAGAGGGATCAAATATATCTACAGAATGATCCCTACACCAACGACGGAAAACCTTCCACTTAGCCGCATAGTTTAGCGAAGAGGAGGTCATCCTACAGTTAGAAATCGCGTCCACTGCTCGTCCTGTAAAGTGCTTGCCATGCAAGAAGGACCGCACAACGGAAAAACGTGAAGGTTGAGACCTTGCGGGTTGTGATGGAGTTGGCGCGATTTCCCCTGCCAAAGAAGATCCTCTCGTGGAGGAAGCTTCCGCGGTAGGTCCCACAACAGACACCTGAGTAGATTTATCCACGGTCTCTGTGGCGACAGAGATGCTACCAACAGAATCTTGCATTGAGATTGTTTTATCTTTAGCAATACTTGTTGAATTAACGGCGCTGGAGGATACGCATATCCTATCATTCCGTCCCAAGGGATCGACAGAGCGTCTACTGCAAATGCTCTTGGATGCGGACACGGGGACACATACGTCTGCAACTGATTGTTGAGATGTGTCGCAAATAAGTCTATCATTGGCCGTTCCCATTGGTAGCAAATCTGATTGAATACTTGTTTGTTGAGAGTCCACTCCGACGGCAACAAGCGACCCTTTCGTGAAAGGGAGTCTGCTAGCACATTCAGACGACCCGGTATGTGACGGACCGAAAGAAGAACGTGATGTTCCAACGCAAACAGAAGGATTCTTTCCGTTAGATTGAACAACGGAACTGAATGAGTGCCTCCCTGATTCCGTATATACGCCACTACTGTCGTATTGTCGGATAGGATTTGGACATGAGCATCGTGAATAATGTCCATCCAGTGACGTAACGCAAGCCAAATTGACATCATTTCCTTGATGTTTATGTGCTTGCACAGGAATTGCGGATCCCAAAGACCCTGGCATCTCGAATCCGTTGGGATTAATGATGCACCCCAACCTGTTTGACTGGCATCCGTCATAATGGTAAAACTCGGATCCGGCAACTGCAGCGGAACTCCTTGAGTTAACCACTGAATGTTTGCCCAAGTCTGAATCTCTTGTATCACTTGATCTGACAAGAGAACGTCTACATCGAGCGAATGAATTTTCACACTCCAATTCTGAGTCAGGAAAATTTGAAGAGGCCGTGTGCGTAGCCGTCCCATCGGAATGAGATCCGCGGCGGCTCCGCACAGACCTATCAGTCTCATAAATTCTCTCGCCGTGACTTTGTCTGTATTCAGACAATAGCGAGCGTAACAACTGACTAATTTCGCTCTGGTTAACGGCAGACGAACGAGATTGTTGTGCGTCTCGAAGCTCATTCCCAGATGAGTGAATGACTTGGACGGCACCAGATCCGACTTCTCCTCGTTTACTATGAAACCGAGACGTCGGAGCAATAGAAGAAGATTCTGAACATCGTTCTGAAGCGTTAACTCGTTGCCGTACCTCTGAAGAATGTCGTCCAGGTAGGCCGACGTTACCGCAGACGAATGAGCTCGGAAGTAGATCATTACCGAGTTCATTACCCGAGTGAAAGCCCAGGGTGCTAGATTCAATCCGAAGCACATGGCCCGGAACTGATACACCACACCTAGGACTGCGAAGCGTAGATACTTTCGGAATGTCGGATGTACCATGACGTGAAAGTACGCATCTTTGAGATCTATGCTCGTTGCATAATCGTTCACCCGAATACTCGCTCTGACCGATCGAATCGTCTCCATATAAAACTTCGGAGCGACGATCAGCTTGTTTATCCAGCTCAAATCTATGACTGGACGGAACGAGCCGTCTGGTTTCGGAACCAGAAACAGATGGCTGTAGAATCCCAGCGATTCCTGGTTTTCTACGACCTCTACCGCGTTCTTCATTAAAAGAGACTGCACCTCTGATAGCAGAGCGTCTCTTTTCTGAGGATTTGACGGAAGATGAGTCCACTTTGGACTTCGAGTTAATGGAGGCTTTCGTTTGAAGGATATCTTTAGACCTTCCGAAGTCACTCCTCTCACCCACGGGTCGTCCGTAATCGACGCCCACTCTTGAGAAAAACTCGACAACCTTCCGCCAACCGGAACGCGATAGAGGTTTAAGCCATCACCTCCTGGATCTGCGAGGCCTGCGGTAGGAGAAACCACGTCTTCCACGACCCGCACCTCGCCTCGTCGACCTCGGGGCGTCCGACCGATTGTCCCGGCCTGAAGGACGTCCCGAACGAGAGTCACTATCCTGACGGTCTCTCGAATAAGAGCTAGAGGACGCACCGGAACCTCTATAGGAACCTCTCTTGGGCGCATAAGACCCAGAAGTGCCCGCCTTATTCGTGTCTGCTGTATCCGACCTTTTAGGAGCGGATCTAAACAACAGAGAATCACTAGCTTTCTTTTTAATATTATCATAAATAGCGGAAAGCTTGCCGTCAAAGAGAAGATCTCCTGAGACCGAAGCGACTCTAAGAGAGTTCTTCACCTTAGAATCCACTAGTGTGGATGTAGCCAGGGCTGCGTCACGTCTAACCAACTCCAGATTTGCCACTGAAAGGGCGGAGTTACACGTGGAATAAGCTACTGCCCTTGAAAGAAGTCTTAAGGAGGATTGTATATCCTGAAACTCTTCCCCTTGAAGACGCAGTGATAACGCCTTAGTAAGGTGATCTGCGTAAGATAAGGCATCTAAATTGGCTCTGTTAGACGCAATAGCTGTTTCCAACACTGCGGTTGGAATAGAAGCTGACGACGGTAATGATAGCTCTAAGTCTTCCGCCTCGTCGTCCATACGCAGAGGAACTCTCGGTATACCCTGACCTGCCGTGTCGAATTTATTCCTTGCATTAATGAAAGGCAGGTTGAGAGTATTTGCGGACAAGAAACCTGCTTTCCCCGTCCTGGAAGCAAGTTTAAAAATAGCGTCGTTCAATAATTCAAATGTTCTTGCAACATTATTGGACTGCGACGGAAACTCGGGAGCGATGTCCCTGAACCGCTCAAAAAAATCAGAGTCCAATGACGCTATAATTCTCCTGTCCGGAAGCGCAGCAGTCTGGCCCGACGGAACAACTTGAGGAAGAAAGTGCCGGATGAAGTCCACGGCAACTTTATGTTGTTCCGAAAGGGATAGCTCCAATTCATCCGTATCCCTTTCACCATCCGGTCGGACCTCCCGATGTTCCCGGTCGTCCGCCCCCGATGCTTTGGCGGAGCGTACCGACCCAGCGCCATCGGATAATTCTCGATCCGACACCGTTTCTGTCGGCTGCTGGGATGCTGCGATAAGCTGTGCTATCTGCACTAGAATGTCCGACGTCGAGACCTGCGGAGGAGCGGTCTTTCGCTGCTTCGCCGAGGGCAGCTCCGCATCAGATGGCTCCCGCATACTTTTCCTATGCGAACGTCCGGAGTCCATCGGTCTCGAATCCCTGGCTGCCGGATGGTGTGACCTGGTCGCCGAAGAATCCTTCATCGGCGAAGCTGGCAAAATATCGGAGGTCACGCAGCCAAGGTGCGGTCGTGTGCGCCGACGAGAAGAGGAAGCCTTAACAGTCTCTGCGGACTGCTTATACAACGGAGCGTCCCGAGCGACGGACGTATGCTCCGCTAAAGACACATTTTGTACCACAACATCTGGTCCCAGATGTTGTTGTACGAGAGAGGGGCCTCTCTCGCTCGCGGCCCGGCTGGACCTGGACAAGCTAGGAACCGGACTAAAAGGCTTCCTCCGTTCTCGTTCACTATCCGCCGTCACTGGGTGTGCATCTATTATTTTTATAGTGCTCGCATCACCCAAAATTTCCTCTTGGACCGCATCGGACGAACCCGGCTGCCGAACCATTCGGTGAATGGACGCTACACCGGGCGAGCTAGCGGACGACATTTGTCTAATCTCCATGAGCACTTTTGCCGCTAGCTCTGTATTTATTTGTGACGACGGACGCACACTTGAAGAAGATAACATGGAAACATCACCCTGTTCTGGTTCCTCTGAAATAGAAACTGAGAGAGTAGAGTGACCTTGTGGAGAAAGAGCCGGCATCGCTCTTTCTCCAGAAACAACATATCGTGACACACGTTTCCAATGTTTCTCATCCCAATGTTCACATATAGGACAGGGATTAATGCGAGAACACTGACTACAATTAATACAATGATCATGAAAGTCAGAGGAAGATTTCTTCCTATTACAATTTGAACAAAGTCCCTTCATTGTGAAAGAACAACAATAAGTCCTAGTTACTCGCAAAAACCCCTGACACAAAGATACATAATAACATGATCCATTAATAAATGAAAAAACAATTGCAAAACAAAATAATTTTGAAAAAATATTTTTTCAGAGAAGCCCAAGTTGCTGAAAAGTAACGTTGAGCCCCGATGGATCCGATGGCAAAGTGTGGTCAAAAATTTTAAAATTATATAAAATAATTAATGAGACACTTTCGGATAATATAAATGTATCTTATAATGAGATAAACTACCACAAGGCAAACAGCCCCCCTCAAAAAAGGCTGTTGCCAATGAAAACAAACAGTGTAAACACAGTAGAAAACATGACTCCAGGCACTGAAAAAACTGGCCCGGAATCAGTCATCAATTACACTCTATCTGATGCAAAACAGAGACTCCCAGGGGAGAATCTGCAGAACATCAGATGGAAGATGCAGAACACAAACGTTATACACCCATGGGTGAAAACGTAACTATGGGGAAAATAACAGAAAACATTCTGTAACCAAGCAACTCTCCCAGGGAATTTTAGAAATGAAACTTCTCAAAAATATGCCAAAAGCATGGGAGAATTGCAAGGGGGGACTTTAGAAGGCTAGGGAAGAGGAAACACTGAATAAGCAGTGCAACAATTAGCAAGAATGACAACAAGAGGCCCATGCCTCGAAAATAGGCAACTTAACATAATTTCAACAAAAATTTTTAAGTACAGCCCTGATTATTTTTTGCCACTTCTTTTTTCCTCTCCTCCTTCTATCCTCCTCAGAATCACATTTTCTCCAAAAATTACGTGTCTGGCATCATTTAAACTGAGATTTACAAGCACAAAGATCAGTGAGATGTTGACTGATGAAGGGCCAAACAGAGAATGATATTTGGCGCCAATTTCGGGACGACTGCGTCACTGCGCATGCGCAGTAGAGTCGTACTATGGAGGTCCTTTAGGACATGATTTCTTTTTGTTTTGGATGCAAATTTTGGGGATTGGGGGGCAAAATTTGTGTTTGGCCCTGGTTTTTGTAGAGTTAGCACCAGCTAAGTCTGGGTCATTGGTACAGTATAAAAATATATTATTTTTCAACAAAACGATATCATGTGACCCCTCATCAGAGGGGTAACATGATAATTTTTTTGAAAAATTCGATAAACTAATATTTAAAATAATAAACTTTGATATCGTCAGCGTTGGGTAAAGCTTTATTCAAACTGCACCATCAAGGCATGCTGATTAGTTCTGCCTGTGATAGAGCAAGTCCCGATTATGGTTCATATGTTCAGATATCTGAACAGTCTTTCGATTCTGTTTCAAATACCATGCAGCCCCAAAAAGCCCATATTTGCATTTGTGCAGAACTTTGATCAGAAAAGCAGACAAAGAGTTTCAACTGGATTGTGACTTTGATGCGATATGTTTAACCCTTCACCCAACGCAGATGATTTCAAAATTTATTATTTTAAATATCATTTTTTAATTTTTTTCAAACAATTTCAACAAAACCATATCATGTGACCCCTTTTTGGAACAAACTCGGCAAGCTCGTTCCAAAGAGGGGTCACATGATATGGTTTTGTTGAACATTTTTGAAAAATAATATTTTTTCAGCTGCTGAATTTGCATATTACGCGGGCAGTTGCAGGCGATTCATTGGGTAAAGGGTTAAAACACCCCGTTTGATTTCCTCCCTGGAATACTCTAGAATCTCAGCAATTGATAAAGAATTGAGCAAACATTGCATCTCAGATGAAAACCCCCCAAAACTGAGTTTGGTACAGGGTCCTGCGATTTTTCAAATTTCGAATCGCTTCTCAAATTGGCCTCCTGATTTGATTCGATTCATTATGGACTTTCAAACATGATCGAATTGAAACTACCACAGTGAACAAAGATCATGTCAAGTGTCTCTATCTATCAATTCTATTTGACAGATTCAGAAAAGGTGCAGCAACATATAACATACTATATAAGTCATATATTTATAACTAAGAGGGCATTCATAGCCACCTCCACCTCAACAAACACTCAGGTGTTCGCATTTCTGGGTGAACAGCACATCTTCATCACTCATAATCCACGAATATCAACCTGACATAATGACGATAACATTATGGTCCATTTCCTCATCCCATGTCTAAAGTTCACAGAAAGTGAAAATGAAAAAATTTAAAATAATTTATATATTTTTTATACTTACCAATGGCCCAGACTTAGCTGGTGCTAACTCAAAATTATCTAGGGCCAAACACAAATTTTGCCCCCCAATCCCCAAAATTTTGCATGCAAAACCGAAAATTAGAAGTCCTATCCGGCCATCCATACATTTACTCTCCACGCAAGCGCAGACGCCAGGAAGTCACCGGAACTGGCACCAAAATCATTCTTTGAAAAAAAGATTATTATATAATAATTCAGCGGTGAGGTATGAGTGCCCAGTACTGCCCACTCATGGTTGACGCCATTCCCGTCTGGGCCATTGGTAAGTATAAAAAATATATAAATTACTTTAAACTTTTTCATATTTTTATACTATAACCAATGGCCCAGACTTAGCTGAATTGTAAAAAGGTGGAGGACCTAAAACTTCTGAAATAGTTGATCAACATAGATCACATCCTTCAATCCATGATGAAGGAATTTAGAATAATTAGGATTTACATGTCTGTCTCTCTATACCATAACAGAGGAGACATATCCTAATATGGATCCCAATTTATGTAAATCCTAAATCTGAGCATGAAACCATGCTAATTAGGATGTAATGAGTTCCCAATTTTTAAGGTTAGTCTGGACTTAGCCCCAAAAATTAGGATGGCATATTTGAGAATGAGAATAAGAGAAAATTGCCCACAAACCTACGCCATACAATAACACTACAGCTGTATGCAGAATATAGTTACGGATAAAACAGCTTCCTTCATAGTTACATACCCATTAAGCCAGAGAAGGGGGGAAAACAATAACAGGCACTTGAGAAAACTGATAGAAGGATATTGTGTCGACAGATATGTTATTAGTAAGAATCACACTGAGACTGTTTAACCTTAACGTAATTTACTGAATCAAATGAATTCTATCATTCATTCCCATGAATACGGCCGAGCGTCAACTATATGCGCTCAAATGTCTAACACTGGCGACACAAATGATGGAAACTATTGTTCCTGTGCGTCGCAAACTTAACTATCCTGGAGCAATCCCACATGCATGTTCGCTAATAATATAAATCCAATGATGTAGCATAAACAATAAGACATCATTTCTGATGAATATGTGATCTCCAAGAACTGAGGGACAGAAGAACCCTGCATATCGAGTCCGTCGGACTCAGGGTTGTAACCCAATTTATGAACTCACGTCCATCATAATTGAGAAAACTGAATCTGGCAGCTGTAAAACCATTGAATATCTACCCAAACTTGACCTTATGTTTACTAGATATGCTAAAACAAAACAGGTCTAGAGCGAAAAACGTCTTCCCACTCCAGTTAAGAATAAATGGAGGGGACGTGTTCATAAGCGATCCATCGAAATAACATTCGTAGCCGCTCTGGACAACCCCATCCGATGCATAAAATCTTTAATGCTGTTAATGTGTCTGAAAGAAGACAAAAGCGAGCCTAACAACTGGCTAATTCGCTCTGTGAAACAACAGACAAACTAGCTTGTTGAAAATGAATTGTAGGATACGTGTATCCTATCATTTATCCCATGAGACATTATCTAGTTCATTCTTCAAGTGATCTTAAGAACAAAACTTGCCGCAAAGTCGATCATTCGAACGCTCACTTTTTCGACTGAATGATTATCATAAATAACCTTTTAGAGCCATGATAAACATGTTATACAGTTCCAGTCAATTATCGGTCGGATCGAGCTCTAGAAGAGCCTCGAGCCACCGGCTCAGGGGTGTCTGATCAGTAATCTCGAACAGACCTAAACCCCCTATCCCAGTGGCTGTACTGTCGATCCCTAAAGTAAATATAGGAGGGTTACCTATACCTTCGCTATGAGTCCTTATAGACGATCTGAGTCTAGGACATCCTCTCTTACTCTTTTCTGCTGTTGTTGGTCGATTAGACACCAACTTAAAGAGCAGAGTATTGATGCTTTCTTGTAGCTTAAACCTACATTAATGAAAGCTTATCGTCAAAGACTTATTAGTGTCTGGAAAACCAGAGCGACCTGTAGAGAGTTTTCCACCTTGTCATATATTAAAGATGACGACGCAAGGCTTTGTCACATCAGAATAACTCCCATTTAACAACTGTTAAGACAGAGATATATGTGATAAATAGGCCTGGAAAGAATTTTTAAAGAGGTACAAACGTCCACAAAATTCCTTTCCATATATACGTGTCACAGTACTTAAAAGTGAAGTACATAAGACAGTGAGTCTAAATTCGCTCTGAATAAGAAAGTATCTTCTCAATTGTGTCCGAGCAAACAGCGAAATGATGAAGGTAAGGCCACACAACTAAGACCTTAGCCGGCTCATTCAAATGCAGAGAAACTCTCAACACATCTTCCCCGGCCATTTTTTAAATGAATGTTGTTCAAAAAACGGTTAAAAATGCAGATGATGATGATAAGAAACCGTATTACTTCTTCCCATATGAAGTTGAATATGGCGTCGTCTAATCGAAGACCTGTGACAACCATGTAGACTTAACCGGAAAAGACATATCCTCCTCTTTGTCCGGATGAAGTCAGCATCTAACAACGCTAGCGGTTTCTCACAATTACTCGCAGCATTGTGATTCACTGGAACAAGTTCAAGTTAGCGATAATGGATAGCATCCATATCATCCATGAGTTGTTCCAAAAGGGAAGGTTAATCCTCCTCCATATCCCTTTCATCATCTGTCTAAATCAGTTTTAGAACCACAGTCAACGGCATCTGAACACGCAGATGACTGGACCGACCGAGCACCATCCGACAGCTCAAATTTTGAGACTGACATTGAGTGCTTCTGCATTTGCAGGAATACTGCGATGAGCTGTGCAATCTGCAACAGCAAGTCCGTTATGGAGGCCTGAGGAGCAGCGGTCATGTATTGCTTGTCTTCCGGCTACTCCTGGGACAGTGTGTCCGAGATTGCTCGTAACTGTGGACGTCCCGATGAGTGAGGCCTCGTTTCCTTGGCTACTAGATGGTGCGACTTCCTTGACAAAGAAGGCACCTATTGACGATGCAGACTAGATATCCAAAGTCACGTAGCCAATGCGCGGTCGTGAGTGCTCAGTAGATGCTGAAGAAGCTGAATTGTAGCCAACCCCGGCTGAGAATTGAATGGAGAGTCCCGGAACAATAGGCATGTACGTAATCTCCAACTGACGCAAGTACCTACCAACAGCATCTGGCTCCAGATGTTGTTGTAAGAGAGAGGGGCCTCCCTCTTGCTCACGGTCCTGGGAGACCTAGCCGAGTGTACCTCAGAACTTGCTGACTTCCTCCTTTCCGTTGTCGTAGGGTGAGCATGATTGGATTTTATAGTGCTCGCTACAACATTTTTTCTCACCTCGACAGCTACGGACACAGCCGGCATCACGTTACTCAAATCCTGAGTAATTGTTCCACCGGTCAAGCTAGCTGGAGACATGGTAGTAAAGCCCATATTCTGCGGTCTAGTCCCTTGTCTAATAATACTGAGCACTTTTTGCTGCTAGCTCTGATTTGCTATGTAAATGCGACACACCTGGTGTCACGGCCCTCATATTCAAGAGTAACCGCTTCACCGGCGACAGGGAACTGAAACCACTAACAGCGGTTCATAGCCCTGTGCAATACAATATTAAGAGCACTTTAGCCATTATCTAGAGGAAGGCGTAAGACTAGCCGACCCCGGCTGCCAATTAGACGGGTCGTCCCGGACAGGAGGCATGGACGTAAACTCCGACTGACGCAAGTTCCTACCAACAGCATCTAGCCCCAGATGATGCCATAAGATCGAGAGAGAGACCTCTCTCTTGCTCGCAGTCCTGGCAGACCTGGACTAGAGTACCTCAGAATTTGCCGGCTTCCTCCTTCCGTCGTCGCTGGGTGAGCATGATTGTATATCAGTGCACGCTCCACCTTTTTTCGTCTCCTAGCCCAGAATGAACACACCCGATGTCACAGTTCTCAGAGGCCTGAGTAACCACTTCACTGGTCGAGCTAGCTGGCGACAGGGAACTAAAACCATGCGCCATGGTTTTTAGCCCTGTCTAAATGCGACAAAAAACTTTTTGTGCAGTCGTGTGTGCTTTTTGGACGTAGAGGAAGCCATAAGACTAGCCGACCCCGGCAGCCTATTAGAAGGAGCGTCCCGGAAGGCATGGATGTAAGCTCCAACTGACGCAAGTTCCTACCAACAACCTCTGACCTCAGATGTTGTTGTAAGAGAGAGGTGCTTCTCTCTTGCTCATGGTCCTGGCAGACCTGGACATGCATACATCAGAACTTGTCTGCTTCCTCCTTTCCGTCGTTGCAGGATGACTATGTTTTGGATTTTACAGTGCTCGCTACACCCTTGTTTCTCTCCTCGACCGCTACGGACATACCCGGCATCACACTACCCATATTCTGAGTAATGATCCGCTGGTTGAGCTAGCTGGGGACAAGGTCATAAACCCCATATTCTGAGGTCTAGTCCCTTGTCTTATATCATTGAGCACTTTTGCCGCTAGCTCTAATTGTATATTGCGATGACGGAAGCACACTCTCTGACGGCGTAACGTAACCTCACCATGTTCTTGTTCCTCTGTAAATAGAAACTAAAAAACTAGAGTGACTTAGACCGGTAGTGTCCTCTCGCCTCAAACAACAAACCATGACACTCATCTCCAACTCTCTAAATCTGACACATTTTGTGCAAGAATTAGTGGGAGTACATCGACTACAAGCAAGACAACGACCATGTAAACAGAAGAAGGGCTTCCTCTTATTTGCCCTGCTATTTGAGAAATATTATTACATAAAAGCTAAAATAGGTCGATTGTACTACCACCAGATCTACATAAATATAAGATAACATTAAAATATATAATCAATGAAATAATTACACCCAAAAGAAAAAATATTTCAAAAAAAGATTTTTTTGAAAATTTTTTTCTTATATAAGAGCCCAAGTTCCCAAAGGGAACGATGAGCCCAAAAGAGCCTAAGTGTGGAAAAAATTATAATAATATCCCCAAAATTAATTGCCACACTACCGGAATATTTTATGTTACTTACAACCGTCCTTTCATTAAAAATAATTGGAAACTACCTATACATATAAAGCATTGTCAATGTAAACAACTTCAGAATAAAAACCGGAAACAAGACCCTACACAACACAGCCCGAAGTCAGTAACAGAAATAAAACTATCCGATGTAAAGCAGAATCTTCAGCAGAAGAAATGAAAGTGTCAATGAAACTGTAGCTCAACTTGTTTAAGACATGTACATGTATAGTGTATAGTGTGTGACACAGCAATGACAAACACCTAGGTAATGACCTGATAACAAAGGTACATGAAAAGTATTGTAACGGTCTGTACATAAATGCTGACTGTAGCCTGTAACAAATATATAGGTAAAGTATTGTAAAAATGGGGATGACAGTTAGATGCTAAACTAGAAAACAAATCTTTGAGTCCCAGAGTGGGTCTGACTGAACCCAAAAATATTTGTTCTCATAGCACAGTGATAACAAAAGCACCCAAAAACACTCGTTCCTGTCACAAGGTGATAACAAAGGTACCTCAAGAAGTTTCGTGAAGATCAGTTCATAAATACAGACTCTAGCCCGAGCCGTATTGACACATGCACTTACTGTGTAAAAGTAGCACTGAAAAAATCAAAGTTCATCTAATTTGGATAATTTCTGCACGAGAAAAAAACCCGTATTACATGTGATGTATTCCATGTTACTAAAACATGCATACAAAAATTTATTTAAATCAGAACTTTCATACAGAAGTTCTGTACAAAAAACTGATTGCACTAATTTTGGTACAAAATGGCCGCCAGCAGCCATCTTGAATTTTGGACGGCACCCAAAAACACTCGCTCTCGTCCGACGGTGATAACAAAGGTACCCAAGAAGTTTCGTAAAGATCGGTTCATAAACAAGGCCTCTAGCCTGAGCCATATTAGCATTTGCAGTTACAGTGCTGAAAGTAACATTAAATAGATCAAAGTTAGTCTAATTGGCATAATTTATGCTCGAGAAAAAAACCTGTATTATGTGATGTATCCCTTGGTACTAAACATTCACACAAAAAATTATTCAAATCAGCGCTTTCATGTGGAAGTTCTGCGCAAAAATCTGATTGCACCTAATTTTGTACAAAATGGCTGCCAGCAGCCATCTTGAATTTCAGACCGGATCCAAAAACACTCATTCTCGTCCCACGGTGATAACAAAGGTACCCAAGAAGTTTTGTAAAGATCGGTCCAGAAATACAGCCTCTAGTCCGAACCGTATTGGCATTTGCAGTCGGTGCTGAAAGGCTGAAAGTTACACTAAATAAATCAAAGTTAGTCTAATTTGCACAATATACGCACGAGAAAAAACCCGTATTATATGTGATGTATCCCATGGTACTAAACATTCATACAAAAAATTATTCAAATCAGAGCTTTCATATGGAAGTTCTGCACAAAAATCTAATTGCACCTAATTTTGTACAAAATGGCTGCCAGCGGCCGTCTTGAATTTCGGACGGGCCAAAAACACTCGTTCTCGTCTCACAATGATAACAAAGGTACCCAAGAAGTTTCGTAAAGATTGGTTCATAAATACGGCCTCTAGCCAGAGCTGTGTGTACGGCATGACGGACAGACAGACAGCCAGACGGACGATGGGCCATGACAATACCTCAAATTTGGCTTTGCCAAAGTTGAGCTAAAAATGATACATCGGATGTATGATGCATGACCAAAACGTCTAAACACCCCAAGGGTGATGATGTAACCATGGGGATGTACAGAATAATCTTCTGTATAATACGTTATAACTCCCAAGAAATTTTATAAAAAAAAATTTCAATAAAACAAGCCAAAAAGCTTGGGAGTTTAACTGGGGGGATCAAGGGAGGGTAGGGAAGGAATACTTAACAAACAGTGGAAAAATCATTATCAATAATGATAATGTCAGGCCCATCTCCCGAAATTGGGGAACATGAACTAATTTTTATAAATATTATAAAATTACAGCCCTGAACGTTTCAAACCACCGTTTCTTCCTTCCTTCATCCAGTTGTGTCCTTGGATCCACCAAATTAACCATTGATTTGTGTCTTGCATCATTAAAACTGGGATTTAAAAGCACAGATGTCAGTTTGATGTTATCTGACTGAAGGGCCAAACAAAGAATGATGTTGGCGCCAGTTTCGGTGACTTCCTGGCATCTGCGCATACGTGGAGAGTAAATGTATGGAGGGCCAGAAGGACTTCTAATTTTTGGTTTTGCATGCAAATTTTGGGGATTGGAAAAAAGTTAAAAAATTTATAGTAATTTATATATTTTTTATACTTACCAATGACCCAGACATAGCTGGTGCTAACTCTTAAAATATAGGGCCAAACACAAATTTTGCCCCCCAATCCCCAAAATTTGCATCTAAAACTAAAGAAAACATGTCCTGAAAGGCCCTCCACACCTCGCCCCCACTGCGCATGCGCAGTGTCAAGGACGTTCCGAAATTGGCGCCATTTATCATTCTAATAACCAGTGCCTGGTAAGCGCTATGTACTCAGCGGGGAGGCAAGAGTTCCCAACTCCTGGGAGGGCCATCCCCGTCTGGGTCATTGGTAAGTATAAAAAATATATAAATTACTATAAATTTTTTAACATTTTTATACTGTACCAATGACCCAGACATAGCTGAATAGTAAAAAGGCTGGAGGGCCAAGGACATAGAGCAAAATGGAATACGCTCAATAAAATAAAATAGAGTCATCCCCTGTAGGGAAAAGAAGTAATAGGCCTTACATGTATCTTTCTTATTTATGATAAATTAGAAAGATACAACACCTTCCAAAAATTGAGCTTCATACATCCATGTACTCTATTAATATCCAATAATCCTTATACTAATAATTTTTAAAGTAAGCCAATAATAAAGTAAGTCTAGAGAATAGAGACTCTTATACTCCTAAAAGTGTGTGAGAATTGCATAATCATGTCCGTTGACATATGCAATATTCAAAAGCTATATTTTAAAAACTAAGACTTGAATGAATTTTATAAACTTAAACTTCTCACTAAACAACCATCCCAATAACAGCTCAGAATTACTAACTCCGGAGGAGGTATCCCCTTGTTTTCATAGTAAAAACAGGTGACCCAAGGGAACACCCTCCCCCCCCCCCCCCCCCCCCTTTTTCTTGCCCTGGGTCAAATAGCCCAGAGCGAAGAGGGCAGCCGAACGGAGACACTGCCGAAACAGACAGCCTACCTAGCTATAGTAGCAACTGTTAAATGAATGACATTCTGAGCAGTAGATAATAGACCTAACAATAGAGGCCTCCAGAAATGGACTCGATATTTCTGAGATAAAATTCATGAATGGATGGCTGAGCGCAATGAGCAGCCTTCAAAAATCTATAATAGCAACACTATTAATGTAAGCCCAAGAAGTAGAAGAACTCTTACTTCATGAGCCGAAATCTTAAGCACAACTGCTAAGCCAATGATATACCATAAGCAGTACGCTAGTTAATAGAATCCATTAACAATAAAATGGAGCGTAACGTCCTTCTACTAGACATCAAAGACAGAAGAAGCTTACGCCCTTGTAATAAACAGATATCTGTTTATAAATACATAAACTGTACCCGGAAAGAGTAAAGGCCTATGCCCATACGAAGACAGAAGGACCTTAAAATAATAGGTTCCGGATAATAGGAGCCTAACTCTTATGCAACAATCCAACCTAAATAGTAACGGAAGTATTGACTCCGAAACTATGAAAGTGAAAATCATCCATCGATAGTGCATGAAACTCACTGACTCTACAGTAAAAGAGAAACCAACAGAATTACTGTCTAAAAGGTCAGAATTTGAAAACTACTGTTTCCAGAGGCTCAAATGATTACTTAGCTAAATAAGAACCGAAGTTAAAATCCGTATAGGAATTTAATCTAAAGATTCTAAGTCTATTTATCAAAAAGTTACTAACTGACTTAGATAAAGAGACAAAAGACTCAATTGTAAACTATCGTAGAGTGCATAGGTATGAGGTAACATAAACCTATAACCTAAATAACAACAGGCTGCAGTAGATCTTGTGAAACAAGTATACTAAAAACTAGCAATGCGTAGTATGGATGGATCAACCATATGAACATAATGATCCCTACACCACGACGGAAGAGCCTCCACTTTAGTCGCATAGAATAGCGAAGAAGAGGATCTCCTATAGTAAGAAATCGCGTCCAAAGCTCGTCCAGTACAGTGCTTACAATGCAATACGGACCACACAACGGAATACATGAAGGTTGCGACCTTGCTGGTTGTGATAAAGATGACACGATTTACCCAGTGAAAAAAGATCCTCACATAGAGGAAGATTTCACGTTAAGATCCACAGTAGACAAGAGAGTAAATTACTCATGATCTCTGTGAAGATAGAGATGCTATCAACAGAAATGTATTGTGGTTGTTTATCTTAGCAATACCTGCTAAAACCACAGTGCCGGAGGATACGCATATCCTATCATTCCGTCCTATAGATCAATAGAGCGTTAACAGTATTAGCTCAGAGATCTGGACAAGCCAACACATACGTCTGCAATTGATTAGCAAGCTGTGTCATAAATAAAACATCATTGGGCGCTCCCATAGATAGCAAATCTGATTAAATACTTGTTTGTTGAGAGTCCATTCTGACAGCAACAAGCGACCCGTAAGAGAACGGGAGTGCGATAAAACAATCAGACGACCCAGAATATGACGGACCAAAACTGAACTTGGTGTACTATAACCAACAGACGGATTCTTTCCATTAAATTGAATAACGGAAACGAAAGAGTGCCTCCCTGGTTCCGGAGATACGCCACTACTGTCGAATTAAAGGACAGGAATTTGGGCATGCGTTACTGAATAATGTTCATGCAATGACATAAAGCAAGCCTAAAAAACATTATTCCGCGGAAGTTAAACTGATAGCTAAAAGACTGCGGAACCCAAAGACCCTGGCACTTCGAATCCGTAGGGATCAGTATATATCCCAATCTGTTTGACTGGCAACCGTCATAACAGCCACACTAGGGTCCGGCAACTGCGGCGGCACTCTCTGAGTCAACCACCGAATGTTTGCCCCAGTCTGAATCTCTTGTAACACTAGATAGACAAGAGAATGTATAAATCAAGCAATTCATGGATTGCCGGAAAGTTGCCGTCGAAGAGAAGCTCCTCCGAGAACGAAGCGACTCTGAGAGAGTTCTTAACCTACTATCCACGCGTGGATGTAGCTAGGGCTGCATCACGTCTAACCAACTCCAATCAGCCACTGAAGGGCGGAGTTATACGTGAACTAACTACTGCCCTCAAAAGAAATTACAATGAGAATAATATCCCGTAAATCTTTTCTTGAGGACGTAATGAAAACGCCTCAGTAAGGCGGATTACGTATAATAAAGCGTCTAAGTTAAGTCTACTATACATAATGTCGTTCCCAACATTGAAATTGGAAAAGACATAAACGGCGAAAAAGAATATATGCAGTCATTAATCACACCGTCTAGACGCATATGAACTCTCGGTATGCCCTGCTCTGCCAAAATAAACTATATGTAAAAAAGATAAAATGGCAGAAATGAGCCACACGGACAAGAAACTAAACTATCATGCTTAGTAGCAGGCTTGTATATATATATATAATATATAGCGTCGAAAAATAAAACACATGTTGTAATGACAATATTGGACTGCGTCGGTAAGTCAGGGACAAAGTCCCTGTACCGATCGAAAAATCCGAGTCCAATGACGCTATAAGTCTCTTATCCAAGATCGCAGCAATGAAGTCCGAAAAATAATCACTGGAAGAAATGCCAGAAGATATGAAAGGCATCTTCCGATACTACTAAAGGGAAAACTCGAAATCTTTCGAATCCCTTTCGCCATCCTGTCGGACCCTATAAAGCGTTCGGTCGTCCGTAGCTTGATGCAACCGCGGACCGCACCGACCCAGCGCCGTCGGATAATTCCTGATTCGACCGAGAAACCGTCAATTGCTGGGATGCTGCGAAACAACTGTGCTAACTCGGATAGCACGTCCGTCACTGAGGCCTGAGGAGCAGCGGTCTTACGATGCATTGCCGCAGGAAGCTCCGAGATCGTTACCCCGTGCATACTTCCAATATGCGAGCGAACGGAGTGTATAGGCCTCGTGTCCCTTGGCTACCGGATGGCGCGACCTATTCGCTGTGGAATCACTGAATGCCGAAACAGATCGGATACTCGAGGTCACGTAGCCAATGTGCGGTCGTGTGTCCTGCTGTGAGGATGAGGAAGCATTAAAGACAGTCTCTCGGACTGTCAATATAACGGAGCGTCCCGAGCAACGGACATATGCTCCGAATGTAAAATATCTGAACCACAACATGCGGTCCCCTATGTTGTTGGCTTCCTCCGATCTGTCCTCAATCTGCCGTCACTGGGTGAGTACTAAAGTAATTAAAGTGCTCGCATCACCCAAATCTCCTTCCTAGACCGCAACGGACGAACCCGGCAGCCGAACCATTCGATGAATGTACGCTACACCGGGTGAGCTAGCGAATGTCACTCCATAAGCGATAGACATATTCCATGAGCACTTATTGCCGCTAACTCTTCATTAACTATGACGACAGAGGCACACTTTTGAAAGACATCTCCATAACTCTTCGAACAAGAAACCAGAAATGCTTGGATAGCAAGCATAAAATAATAATATATATAGCGTCGTTCAATAATTCGAAAGTTTGTGTGACATTATTGGACTATGTCGGAACTGAGGGACGATGTCCCTGAACCGAACCAAAAATTTCTAAGTCCACCAACGCTATCAGTTTCTTATCCGGCATCGCAGCATATGTTGTTCCGAAAGGGAAAGCTTGAAATCCACCGAATCCCTTTCGGTATCCCGTCGGACCGGATGAAACTTTCGGACGTCCGTACCCGCTTCCGCGGAGCGTCCCGACCCGGCATCGTCGGATAAAATATATGCGACAGATTCAGTTGATGCTGGGATGCTGCGATAAACTGTGCTATTAAGGAAAGCACGTCCGTTCCCGAGGCCTGTGCAGTAGCGGACTTACGATGCATTGCCGCTGGAAGCTCCGTGTACGTTGACTCCCGCACACTTCCTATGCGAACGTCCAGAGTCTGCAGGCCTCGAGTCCCCGGCTACCGACCCAGCGCTGTCGGATAATTCTCGATCCGACACCGTTTCTGTCGGCTGCTGGGATGCTGCGATAAGCTGTGCTATGTGCACAAGAATGTCCGGCGTCGAGACCTGCGGAGGCGCAGTCTATCGGTGCTTCGCCGAGGGCAGCTCCGCATCAGATGGCTCCCGCATACTTCCTATGCGAACGTCCGGAGTCCATCGGTCTCGAATCCCTGGCTGCCGGATGGTGTGACCTGGTCGCCGAAGAATCCTTGATCGGCGAAGCTGGTAATATATCGGCGGTCACGCAGCCAAGGTGCGGTCGTGTGCGCTGACGAGAAGAGGAAGCCTTAGCAGTCTCAGCGGACTGCCTATACAACGGAGCGTCCCGAGCGACGGACGTATGCTCCGCTAACGACACATTGTACCACAACATCTGGGGCCAGATGTTGTTGAACGAGAGAGGGGCCTCTCTCGCTTGCCGTGAGGATGGACCGGAACGAGCTATGAACCGGACTAAAAGGCTTCCTCCGTTCTCCCTCCGATCCGCCGTCACTGGGTGTGCATTAAGTTAATTTTATAGTGCTCGCATCACCCCAAAATTCCTTCTAGACCGCAACGGACGAACCCGGCTGCCGAACCATTCGGTGAATGGACGCTACACCGGGCGAGCTAGCGGACGTCAAAGGCCGTCGAACCTACTAGGGTCCTCTTAGGCAATTGGCGTATTTACATGAGCACTTTTCCGCTAGCCCTTCATAATTGTGACGACGGAGGCACACTGTTGGAAGACATCACAGATACATCACCCTAATCTTGATCGTCTGAAATAGAAATTGATAAAGTAGAGTGACCCTGCGGGGAAAGGACCGGAGTGTCCAAATCCCCAACAACATACCGTGACATACGCTTCCCATATTGTCATCGAATCATACGATACAGAACAGGAGTTAATGCGAGTACACTGACCACATATAGAATGATAATAAGGTCAGAGGAAGACTTCCTCTTAAAACAATTGATCAATATCCTTTCAATGTGAAAAGAAAACAAGTCCTGGTACTCGCACTAACCCCTGGCAATCAAAATACATAATAATAATATGATCCATTAATATAGAAAAAATAATTGAAATCAAAATATTTTGAAAAAATATTTTTTCAGAACAGCCCAAGTTTCTGAAAAGTAACGTTGAGCCCCAATGGATCCCAAGCCTAAGTGTGGACAAAAATTTTAAAAATATTTTAAACAATTTATTCAACACTTACGAACAATAATAATGTATCTAGTTATGATTAAAATAACATAAAGATATTATTATTTAGAAATCCCCCCCTCACACAGAGGGCTGTTGTAAATGTAAACAATGAGTGTAAAAACACTAAAATAAGACTCCAGGCACCCAGGCCCGAAATCAGTTACCAAAAATACACCATCTGATGCAAAACAGAGACTTCCAGGGAAGAAACTGCAGAACATCAGATGGTAGATGCAGAACACAACGCCTAACCACCCGTAGGTGAAGACGTAAACATGGGGAAAGAACAGAATTCATTCTGTTATTAAGCTAAAACTCCCAAGAAATTTTAGTAATAATAATTACAGAAACTATGCCAAAAGCATGGGAGAATAGCAAGGGGGAACTTAAAGGACAGGGAGAGAGGAAAAACACTTGAAAAAACAGTGTAACTAAATAATCAGAATGACAACAAAATGGCTGCTGCCTTGAAAATAGGTAACTTAACATAATTTCATTAAAAAATTTTAAGTTACAGCCCTGATAATATTCTGTCACACATTCTTTTCCTCTCCTCCTTTTCTATCCTCCTTAGAATCACCATTTCACTAATATTTATGTGTCTGGCATCATTTAAACTGAGATTTAAAAGCACAAAGATCAGTCAGATGTTAACTGATGAAGGGCCAAACTTAGAATGATAAATGGCGCCAATTTCGGAACGTCCTTGACACTGCGCATGCGCAGTGGGGGCGAGGTGTGGAGGGCCTTTCAGGACATGTTTTCTTTAGTTTTAGATGCAAATTTTGGGGATTGGGGGGCAAAATTTGTGTTTGGCCCTATATTTTAAGAGTTAGCACCAGCTATGTCTGGGTCATTGGTACAGTATAAAAATATTATATTCTATTTAGGCCTCAAAAAGTTAAAAATCTATTTCCCATGCCCTCCAACATGGTCATTTTGGTTGCCGCATGCTATCTTTTTTTATAACCAATGCAAACTTAAAAAAATAAAAATTAAACGGTTTAACTTCAACTGGTTGGCTAGTTGAGTGCTAAAAGCTGGCTCTATGAAAAGTGTAGAATAACACTTTACAAGCTTAACACTGTATGCATTAGTTTCCTTGGCAGTACAAGAAACAAAAATTCATATAAAATGGTTTTGATACAATTCATTAGAGAGTTTCTAGTAGAACTCTCAATAAACTGTAACACAACAATTATTTATTAACAAACTGTTGCCAAATTAAGCCTCGTCATGCTGGTAACATGACGTCTTAAGACAGAACACAACAGGAGTTGAGTATGGGGGACAGGAATTAATAACCTAAGTTGGAGTTTTTAAAGTGTTTCATGAATGAAATACGTACATGTAAAATATAGAAAAAACTCCAAGAATTGTTGATTCCTGTTGCCCATTATTTACCTGAGTTGTGTTCTGCATTTATACCATTATTAAAAGTGAATGAATTTAATGATGGACGAACTGATTAACATCTTTGTGTCAAATTAAGGTGGGACAAAAATGGCCCTCCTAAGTTCATTTAAGGTGGGCCACCATTGCTCTCCTCCCATTTTGAAAATAACAGGCCTGGATGCATAACAACCAATAAGATGCATTCTTCCAAGATGTTCTTACATGTAAGATGGATTGCATGCTTAGTGCATCTGGCACATTTCTAAATGTAGTGAATCGGGTAACATTGAACATACACTACAATCGAGGTATAATTAAAAAACATAACCATGTTACTGATCAACTTTGAAAAAAACAATAAATAAATATCTTATCTTATCTCCATTAAACCATAGCACCAATACAGCAGGCCACCAAATGTGTCCATGCTACACTAATGCACCTGTTTTGTGTCTTCTAAGTTGGAAAAGGGCCATAACTCTGCCAAAAAATATCAGACACTCTCAATACCAACTTGTATTATGTGGTTAAAAGCTTATGTATAAACTTTTGTTTCATTTCATTCAATCAAACTAAAGTTATCGTCTGGAAACCATATTCAGGCCGGACATATGGACAAGGGTAAGACTTAATGCTCCTTCACCTAATTGGCGCAGGCATAAAAATAATACAGGACTCTACCAGCTAAGTGGAAGAAGGCTCTATAGGGAATTACTGTTAGCTGAATAGATACTCTTTTGATAAAAAATATTCAGTTAACAGTTATTGAATATAAGGCCACACAAAGTAGATCTTCTGTTTCTCAGGCCATTATCTGTAAAATTGCATGCACGCGAGCAGTTTTTTATTTTATTTTTTATTTCTGTAATTATTTCTTTGCCATCAAAAGTTCAGGCTCTTGGTTTATGCTTTAGGCCTCATAATGTATGGAATAGCATTGGTGGTGGTGTATTTTGTCCCTTGAGAGTAAGAAAGCTTTGCAATGCTAAAGCATTGCAAAGCCTTCTTGCACTCAAGGGACAAATTTATCAATTTTTTCAACTTGGGTAAAATTTTAGACATAAACCACTTAATAAAAATAGAGCAGAAAAAAAAATGCAGACGCCAAAAGGACCATGCGGGAGGGTCTGAGAAACAGATTTTTAATTTTTTTAGGCCTATTGAAATTAATTATGCAAAGAGCTCTGTCAAACAAGATATAAGAGACTAAATAATACATTAAATGTACAGAGACCAACGTGGCCTGAGGGGAATTCAGAGGTTGTTATTATTCCAGAAGGGCAATACACAATTTCCTGTAATCCTCAAAACCACAAGCCAGTGAATGCAGTACATAAAACCTACCTGTTCAGCTGCTACAGTTGATATTGCTTTGCACTTGAATAGAGCATTTATAAATTTAGGAATGAAAGTACTGAAATAAAAAAAAAATAAGAATTATTTTTCATTATTACTTTCCAAAGGGTGATTTACTAGGATTTTCGGGTTTGATTATAAATGATAACTTCACAAGAGAATTATGCAATCAACAATTGTGTCATGTATCAGTGCACGCAAATGAAGTCGCTTTGCCGTGGATGTAATGGGGACTTCATTGTTTTTTGTTTTTTTTAACCATTTACCTAATACGAAAAGCAGACGGCACTTGCAAAAAAAAATTCTTGAATAGCTATTGTTTTCATTTTTTGTCTCAAAAACAAAGGTTATGACCCCTCATTGGAATGAGCTCGATGAGCTCGTTCCAATGAGGGGTCATAACCTATGTTTCAGAAACAAATAATGAAAATTAATTGGCGATTTTTTAGAATAGCGCTGGTCGTTATGTTAGGTAAAGAGTTAAACAATATAATTATCGTTAATAATAAAAGGTAATAAACAGAGTAATCACTTGACTGGACTTGCTACATGAAATAATTCATGAGAGGTGAGGGACATTGGACAAACACGAGTGCACAAATGCGCAGGAGTATTTTACAATATAGTCCCTCGCCTTGAATGACCTCTCGTCGAGCTCGTTCCAATGAGGGGTCATAATCTATGTTTTTGAGACAAAAAATGAAAATAATAGCTATTCAAGAATTTTTTTGCAAGTGTCGTCTGCTTTTCATATTAGGTAAAGGGTTAAAAAAAAAATCCAAAAAACAATGAAGTCCCCATTACATCCATGGCAAAGCAACTACAAAAGTCATAGGATCATGTACAGTACAAGCAACTACAAAGTCAGAGGATGTACAGTACAAGCAACTACAAAGTCATATGATGTACAGGACAAGAAACTACAAAGTGATATGATGCACAGTACAAGCAACTACAAAGTCATATGATGTACAGTACAAGCAACTACAAAGACAGTACAAGCAACTAAAAAGTCATATGATGTACAGTACAAGCAACTATAAAGTCATATGATGTACAGTACAATCAACTATAAAGTCATATGATGTACAGTACAAGGAACTACAAAGTCATATGATGTACAGTACAAGCAACTACAAAGTCAAATGATGTACAGTACAAGCAACTACAAAGTCATATGAAGTACAGTACAAGCAACTACAAAGTCATATGATGTACAGTACAAGTAACTACAAAGTCATATGATGTACAGTACAAGCAACTACAAAGACATATAATGTACAGTACAAGCAACTACAAAGTCATATGATGTACAGTACAAGCAACTACAAAGTCATATGATGTACAGTACAAGCAACTACAAAGTCATATGATGTACAGTACAAGTAACTACAAAGACATATGATGTACAGTACAAGTAACTACAAAGACATATAATGTACAGTACAAGCAACTACAAAGTCATATGATGTACAGTACAACTACAAAGTCATATGATGTACAGTACAAGCAACTACAAAATCATATGATGTACAGTACAAGCAACTACAAAGACATATAATCTACAGTACAAGCAACTACAAAGTCATATGATGTACAGTACAAGCAACTACAAAGTCATATGATGTACAGTACAAGCAACTACAAAGTCATATGATGTACAGTACAAGTAACTACAAAGACATATGATGTACAGTACAAGTAACTACAAAGACATATAATGTACAGTACAAGCAACTACAAAGTCATATGATGTACAGTACAACTACAAAGTCATATGATGTACAGTACAAGCAACTACAAAATCATATGATGTACAGTACAAGCAACTACAAAGACATATAATGTACAGTACAAGCAACTACAAAGTCATATGATGTACAGTACAAGCAACTACAAAGTCATATGATGTACAGTACAAGCAACTACGAAGTCATATGATGTACAGTACAAGCAAGTACAAAGTCATAGGATGTACAGTACAAGCAACTACAAAGTCATATGATGTACATTACCAGCTACTACAAAGTCATATGATGTACAGTACAACTACAAAGTCATATGATGTACAGTACAACTACAAAGTCATATGATGTACAGTACAAGAAACTACAAAGTCATATGATGTACAGTACAAGCAACTATAAAGTCTTATGATGTACAGTACAAGCAACTACAAAATCATATGATGTACAGTACAAGCAACTACAAAGACATATAATGTACAGTACAAGCAACTACAAAGTCATATGATGTACAGTACAAGCAACTATAAAGTCATATGATGTACAGTACAAGCAACTACAAAGTCATATGATGTACAGTACAAGAAACTACAAAGTCATATGATGTACAGTACAAGCAACTATAAAGTCATATGATGTACAGTACAAGCAACTACAAAATCATATGATGTACAGTACAAGCAACTACAAAGACATATAATGTACAGTACAAGCAACTACAAAGTCATATGATGTACAGTACAAGCAACTATAAAGTCATATGATGTACAGTACAAGCAACTACAAAGTCATATGATGTACAGTACAAGCAACTACAAAATCATATGATGTACAGTACAAGCAACTACAAAGACATATAATGTACAGTACAAGCAACTACAAAGTCATATGATGTACAGTACAAGCAACTATAAAGTCATATGATGTACAGTACAAGCAACTATAAAGTCATATGATGTACAGTACAAGCAACTATAAAGTCATATGATGTACAGTACAAGCAACTATAAAGTCATATGATGTACAGTACAAGCAACTACAAAGTCATATGATGTACAGTACAACTACAAAGTCATATGATGTACAGTACAACTACAAAGTCATATGATGTACAGTACAAGCAACTATAAAGTCATATGATGTACAGTACAAGCAACTATAAAGTCATATGATGTACAGTACAAGCAACTACAAAGTCATATAATGTACAGTACAAGCAACTACAAAGTCATATGATGTACAGTACAAGCAACTACAAAGTCATATGATGTACAGTACAAGCAACTATAAAGTCATATGATGTACAGTACAAGCAACTACAAAGTCATATGATGTACAGTACAAGCAACTACAAAGTCATATGATGTACAGTACAACTACAAAGTCATATGATGTACAGTACAACTACAAAGTCATATGATGTACAGTACAAGCAACTATAAAGTCATATGATGTACAGTACAAGAAACTACAAAGTCATATAATGTACAGTACAAGCAACTACAAAGTCATATGATGTACAGTACAAGCAACTACAAAGTCATATGATGTACAGTACAAGCAACTATAAAGTCATATGATGTACAGTACAAGCAACTACAAAGTCATATGATGTACAGTACAAGCAACTACAAAGTCATATGATGTACAGTACAACTACAAAGTCATATGATGTACAGTACAACTACAAAGTCATATGATGTACAGTACAAGCAACTATAAAGTCATATGATGTACAGTACAAGCAACTACAAAGTCATATAATGTACAGTACAAGCAACTACAAAGTCATATGATGTACAGTACAAGCAACTACAAAGTCATATGATGTACAGTACAAGCAACTATAAAGTCATATGATGTACAGTACAAGCAACTACAAAGTCATATGATGTACAGTACAAGCAACTACAAAGTCATATGATGTACAGTACAAGCAACTACAAAGTCATATGATGTACATTACAAGCAACTACAAAGTCATATGATGTACAGTACAACTACAAAGTCATATGATGTACAGTACAACTACAAAGTCATATGATGTACAGTACAAGCAACTACAAAGTCATATGATGTACAGTACAACTACAAAGTCATATGATGTACAGTACAAGCAACTACAAAGTCATATGATGTACAGTACAAGCAACTACAAAGTCACATGATGTACAGTACAAGCAACTACAAAGTCATATGATGTACATTACAAGCAACTACAAAGTCATATGATGTACAGTACAACTACAAAGTCATATGATGTACAGTACAACTACAAAGTCATATGATGTACAGTACAAGCAACTACAAAGTCATATGATGTACAGTACAAGCAACTACAAAGTCATAGGATGTACAGTACAAGCAACTACAAAGTCATATGATGTACATTACCAGCAACTACAAAGTCATATGATGTACAGTACAACTACAAAGTCATATGATGTACAGTACAAGCAACTACAAAGTCATATGATGTACAGTACAAGCAACTACAAAGACATATGATGTACAGTACAAGCAACTACAAAGTCATATGATGTACAGTACAAGTAACTACAAAGACATATGATGTACAGTACAAGTAACTACAAAGTCATATGATGTACATTACCAGCAACTACAAAGTCATATGATGTACAGTACAACTACAAAGTCATATGATGTACAGTACAAGCAACTACAAAGTCATATAATGTACAGTACAAGCAACTACAAAGTCATATGATGTACAGTACAAGCAACTATAAAGTCATATGATGTACAGTACAAGCAACTACAAAGTCATATAATGTACAGTACAAGCAACTATAAAGTCATATGATGTACAGTACAAGAAACTACAAAGTCATATGATGTACAGTACAAGTAACTACAAAGACATATGATGTACAGTACAAGTAACTACAAAGACATATAATGTACAGTACAAGCAACTACAAAGTCATATGATGTACAGTACAACTACAAAGTCATATGATGTACAGTACAAGCAACTACAAAATCATATGATGTACAGTACAAACAACTACAAAGACATATAATGTACAGTACAAGCAACTACAAAGTCATATGATGTACAGTACAAGCAACTACAAAGTCATATGATGTACAGTACAAGCAACTACAAAATCATATGATGTACAGTACAAGCAACTACAAAGACATATAATGTACAGTACAAGCAACTACAAAGTCATATGATGTACAGTACAAGCAACTATAAAGTCATATGATGTACAGTACAAGCAACTATAAAGTCATATGATGTACAGTACAAGCAACTATAAAGTCATATGATGTACAGTACAAGCAACTACAAAGTCATATGATGTACAGTACAAGCAACTACAAAATCATATGATGTACAGTACAAGCAACTACAAAGACATATAATGTACAGTACAAGCAACTACAAAGTCATATGATGTACAGTACAAGCAACTATAAAGTCATATGATGTACAGTACAAGCAACTATAAAGTCATATGATGTACAGTACAAGCAACTACAAAGTCATATGATGTACAGTACAAGCAACTACAAAATCATATGATGTACAGTACAAGCAACTACAAAGACATATAATGTACAGTACAAGCAACTACAAAGTCATATGATGTACAGTACAAGCAACTATAAAGTCATATGATGTACAGTACAAGCAACTACAAAGTCATATGATGTACAGTACAAGCAACTACAAAGTCATATGATGTACAGTACAACTACAAAGTCATATGATGTACAGTACAACTACAAAGTCATATGATGTACAGTACAAGCAACTATAAAGTCATATGATGTACAGTACAAGCAACTACAAAGACATATAATGTACAGTACAAGCAACTACAAAGTCATATGATGTACAGTACAAGCAACTACAAAGTCATATGATGTACAGTACAAGCAACTATAAAGTCATATGATGTACAGTACAAGCAACTACAAAGTCATATGATGTACAGTACAAGCAACTACAAAGTCATATGATGTACAGTACAAGCAACTACAAAGTCATATGATGTACATTACAAGCAACTACAAAGTCATATGATGTACAGTACAACTACAAAGTCATATGATGTACAGTACAACTACAAAGTCATATGATGTACAGTACAAGCAACTACAAAGTCATATGATGTACAGTACAACTACAAAGTCATATGATGTACAGTACAAGCAACTACAAAGTCATATGATGTACAGTACAAGCAACTACAAAGTCATATGATGTACAGTACAAGCAACTACAAAGACATATGATGTACAGTACAAGAAACTACAAAGTCATATGATGCACAGTACAAGGAACTACAAAGTCATATGATGTACAGTACAACTACAAAGTCATATGATGTACAGTACAAGCAACTACAAAGTCATATGATGTACAGTACAAGCAACTACAAAGTCATATGATGTACAGTACAAGCAACTACAAAGTCATATGATGTACAGTACAAGCAACTATAAAGTCATATGATGTACAGTACAAGCAACTACAAAGACATATGATGTACAGTACAAGAAACTACAAAGTCATATGATGCACAGTACAAGGAACTACAAAGTCATATGATGTACAGTACAACTACAAAGTCATATGATGTACATTACCAGCAACTACAAAGTCATATGATGTACAGTACAACTACAAAGTCATATGATGTACAGTACAACTACAAAGTCATATGATGTACAGTACAAGCAACTACAAAGTCATATGATGTACAGTACAAGCAACTACAAAGTCATAGGATGTACAGTACAAGCAACTACAAAGTCATATGATGTACATTACCAGCAACTACAAAGTCATATGATGTACAGTACAACTACAAAGTCATATGATGTACAGTACAAGCAACTACAAAGTCATAGGATGTACAGTACAAGCAACTACAAAGTCATATGATGTACATTACCAGCAACTACAAAGTCATATGATGTACAGTACAACTACAAAGTCATATGATGTACAGTACAAGCAACTACAAAGTCATATGATGTACAGTACAAGCAACTACAAAGACATATGATGTACAGTACAAGCAACTACAAAGTCATATGATGTACAGTACAAGAAACTACAAAGTCATATGATGTACAGTACAAGCAACTACAAAGACATATAATGTACAGTACAAGCAACTACAAAGTCATATGATGTACAGTACAAGAAACTACAAAGTCATATGATGTACATTACCAGCAACTACAAAGTCATATGATGTACAGTACAACTACAAAGTCATATGATGTACAGTACAACTACAAAGTCATATGATGTACAGTACAAGCAACTACAAAGTCATATGATGTACAGTACAAGCAACTACAAAGTCATATGATGTACAGTACAAGCAACTACAAAGTCATATGATGTACAGTACAAGCAACTACAAAGTCATATGATGTACAGTACAAGCAACTACAAAGTCATATGATGTACAGTACAAGCAACTACAAAATCATATGATGTACAGTACAAGCAACTACAAAGTCATATGATGTACAGTACAAGAAACTACAGTCATATGATGTACAGTACAAGCAACTACAAAGTCATATGATGTACAGTACAAGAAACTACAAAGTCATATGATGTACAGTACAAGCAACTACAAAGTCATATGATGTACAGTACAAGCAACTACAAAGTCATATGATGTACAGTACAAGAAACTACAAAGTCATATGATGTACAGTACAAGAAACTACAAAGTCATATGATGTACAGTACAAGCAACTACAAAGACATATAATGTACAGTACAAGCAACTACAAAGTCATATGATGTACAGTACAAGCAACTACAAAGTCATATGATGTACAGTACAAGCAACTACAAAGTCATATGATGTACAGTACAAGAAACTACAAAGTCATATGATGTACAGTACAAGCAACTACAAAGTCATATGATGTACAGTACAAGCAACTACAAAGTCATATGATGTACAGTACAAGCAACTACAAAGTCATATGATGTACAGTACAAGCAACTACAAAGTCATATGATGTACAGTACAAGCAACTACAAAGTCATATGATGTACAGTACAAGAAACTACAAAGTCATATGATGTACAGTACAACTACAAAGTCATATGATGTACAGTACAACTACAAAGTCATATGATGTACAGTACAAGCAACTATAAAGTCATATGATGTACAGTACAAGCAACTACAAAGACATATAATGTACAGTACAAGCAACTACAAAGTCATATGATGTACAGTACAAGCAACTACAAAGTCATATGATGTACAGTACAAGCAACTACAAAGTCATATGATGTACAGTACAAGCAACTACAAAGTCATATGATGTACAGTACAAGCAACTACAAAGACATATGATGTACAGTACAAGCAACTACAAAGTCATATGATGTACAGTACAAGCAACTACAAAGTCATATGATGTACAGTACAAGAAACTACAAAGTCATATGATGTACAGTACAACTACAAAGTCATATGATGTACAGTACAACTACAAAGTCATATGATGTACAGTACAAGCAACTACAAAGTCATATGATGTACAGTACAAGCAACTACAAAGTCATATGATGTACAGTACAAGAAACTACAAAGTCATATGATGTACAGTACAAGAAACTACAAAGTCATATGATGTACAGTACAAGCAACTACAAAGACATATAATGTACAGTACAAGCAACTACAAAGTCATATGATGTACAGTACAAGCAACTACAAAGTCATATGATGTACAGTACAAGCAACTACAAAGTCATATGATGTACAGTACAAGAAACTACAAAGTCATATGATGTACAGTACAAGCAACTACAAAGACATATAATGTACAGTACAAGCAACTACAAAGTCATATGATGTACAGTACAAGCAACTACAAAGTCATATGATGTACAGTACAAGCAACTACAAAGTCATATGATGTACAGTACAAGCAACTACAAAGTCATATGATGTACAGTACAAGCAACTACAAAGTCATATGATGTACAGTACAAGCAACTACAAAGTCATATGATGTACAGTACAAGCAACTACAAAGTCATAGGATGTATAGTATAAGCAACTGCAAAAGCCACATGATGGACAGTGGAGCCCCGTGAATCAGAATCTGTATCCTCGACTTTAGAATTAAATTGGACATTCAGTGCCAATATCAAATTGGAAACATTGTGAAACAACTTCTGTGAAATTGCATGTTATTTTACCAAATTAACCAATTACCATGCCTATCCTTGCAGCTTGGCCATTGCTTAGGACAGAGCACAAAGGTATAAGTTATATTGCTACAGCAATACTTATAAAGTTGAGCGCCAGATTTTTTGCACCTCCATTTAAAAGGTTGTAATAATAAAACTTGCAAGGCAGACAAGCATTCTGATAAGCTGCTATTACGGAAAATATAACAGGCAACTATTCTTTGATTTCTGCTGCATCATTCTGCTGACAGACGATATATGCCATCATCATTGCATGAAAAAATGTGATTAGAAAATATACGAATCAAGAGCCAATTCAATGTCAACAACCAAAGTACAGTACGTGGAGAGTGTATTATCACTAAGTCACCCACAGAGTGGAGATTCCACCCAAGCAATAACTGCAAATTTGTTGCAAGGCATAACAAGCACAAGCAAAGTTTCAGCCAATGGACCTCCGAGTTCAACCCGGAGGTCCATTGGCTGAAACATTGCTTGTATTTTTTGTCGATATGTACAAAATTTGAAAATTATAGTTTGGGTGATGACTCCACTCTGCAGGTGATTTAGTTACAATCCACTCTCCACGTACTGTATATAAAAAAAAATAAAAATCTCAAGGTCTGTTGGTGTTAATCTTTACTTATCGAATTGGCCACATCCACTTAGATATTACAGAAATTGAGCAGAAGAGCTCATTCCAGTGAGGGGGACACATGATACGGTTTTGTTGAAATTGTTTGAAAAATTTGAGAAACAATAATTAAAATAATGAAATTTGATGTACAGGACAAGCAACTACATTGGATAAAGGATTTAAGCTGTTGCATTATCAGTATCTGTAGAATTAAAATAAATTGTCATAACAGTCAGCCTTAACACAGTTGAGTGGATTTTATGCAGAATGGATGTCATCACTTGAATATATTCAGAGTTACATCCTCCTGATCCACTAGGGGAATCAACAGAAATCTCTGTACAGGCCTAAAGAAGTTAAAAATCTGTTTCTCTGGCCCTCCTGCAAGTACCTTTTGGCTGTTGCATGCTCTCTTTTTATAACCAATGCAAACTTAAAAAAATAAAAATTAAATTGTTTATGTCCGATATTTTACCCAAGTTAATAAAATTGATAAATTTGTCCCTTGAGTGCAACAAGGCTTTGCAATGTTTTAATTCATTCCTTGAGTGCAACAAGTCTTTGCAGTGTTTTAATTCACTCCTTGGGTGCAACAAGGCTTTGCAATGCTTTAGCACTGCAAAGCCTTCTTGCACTCAAGGGACGAAATACACCACCACCGATGATATTCTGTAGACTATGAGGCCTAAAACATAAAACAAACCAAGAGCAAGGAACTTTTGATGGCAAAGAAATAATTAAAAAAGTAAAGAATAAAATAAAAAAAAAAACCTGCCCATATGTAATTTTACAAAAAAATGACCTGAGAAACAGAAGATCTACTTTGTGGGGCCTTATTGTTTCATAGAGTATGGTAAATTTTTAAATGATAGCTGAAAATTAAAATTAATATTTTTCTCATATCACCCAAAAATGTGTTTTGGTGGAGGCATGTGTGGATAATTTTCACTGCAATTAGTACAAAATACTTCTCTGGGCCCTAATCCAGATAGTAGTTGAACTTCTAGAATTCTGAAGTATTTTTCATAGGTGATTTGAATTTTTTAAAGATTCTATTTCTACCAGCATAGGGAGCCTTAATTAAATTTTCTAAGTTCAACAGATATATGATGCAGGATAATGGCAAGAAAAACAATCAATTTATTCTTTAACTGAGGATGGTTAATAGCTTTTGACAGTTAATGCCTGAATCTGACACAAGAATTTCTCTCAGCCTGCTCCTTCCAACATACTGTACTGACCTTGGAATAAGCCCAGGGGGGTGCATGAAGTAAAAGAGGGCAAAAGTATATGAGTGGGCTTATTTTCGAGAGGCCAAGCCTGCAGGAGAATTTGGACACAAGTTGACACAAAGTTTGGTGACCTGGTCAATCCTGTAACAAAGATGCATTTACCCTTTTTCTGAAGAATCAGATGTGGGCGACTGTGTAAATTACAAATTGAACAGTTGAAAAAAAATGTAAAACAATTCCAACAAAACCATATCATGAGACCAATCACTAGTACGAGCTCATTGAGCTCATTCCAATGAGAGGGTCACATGATATGGTTTTGTTGAAATTTTTTTAAAACTTTGAAAAAGAAATACCCTGTACTTAACTCTTAGAAGCCGGGGAATCAGAGTGAATTTATTGAACATGACATACTCTGAAAAACTTACAGTAAAGCAGGTGCTACTAGTCAAGTGTTGTCTGCCTATTCAGGCAGACAACACTTGACTAGAAGAACCTGCTCAGTGTTTAATTCTCCTGCAGCACAAAGATAGCCAAACTATCACAGCCAGATTACCTGCCGTATTACATCACAGGCAACAAAACTCGACTCCCGGCTTCTAAGAGTTATAATAACGAATTTTGATATAATGTGCATTGGGTAGAGGGTTCTTTGTCATTGTAACGACTTAACATGTACCAGCATGTCTGTCATTGATGTTGTCATTACAGTACAGTATCAGCTTCATTGGATTCATGCAACAAATTTCTCATTTTCAATACTCCACAACAATCAACATTATTATTATTATTTTATTTATTTATTTATTTATTTATTTATTTATTTATTGGTGTTTAAGGTCATATACTTATGCACAATGGCTAATCATGACCATGACAGTTTTACGGGTGGAGGAAGCTGGAGTACCCGGAGAGAACTACCGAGCAACGACGAGCAGCTGCCAGCTCCCCAACATCGTAACTCCGCACTGCAGCACAGGCAGGGTTAGATTGGTTGAAGACATGCGTACCATTGATGTGCAGTACGCTTTAGTACACAGCGCCATCGTGCCCCCATGTGGACAATCAGGGTTAAGTGCCTTGCCCAAGGACACAACATGGGAGTCCGAATTGATCGCTCAGATGGTCATCCATCCAAGGACTAACCGGGCTCAACATTGCTTAACTTTGGTGATCTGACGAGAATCGGTTACCGCAACGCCACCGTGCCCCAACATGAGGCACACTTTGAAACACCTTATCATTGGTCTCAGTCAATTTCAAAAGTATGTTTACTTACTTGACAAACTTAACACAAAACTGAGTAAAGTATTTTCTTGATGTAGCCAAATTGTCTCTTATGATTGGTAGATTGGACTTCAAATGGTTTGTAATGGCAGTGATATAACCACTCTGGTCTCCTACCGCTTCTAATGTTGACCATGGCATCTGAATAAGGAAAAATCAAAACATTCTCAAACACAATAGAATTGTAAAGGCAATTGTGAAAATGTAACAAACAAAAGATGCTACATTATAAAATTGTTGGAAATGTGGAGTAGCCAGGATTCTATAATAGTGGGTCACCTAGTCATTTTTTTTAGGTGTGGGGGGATTGAGGAGGGGGGGGGGGGGGGGCAAGGCAAAGATGATATTTGGAATACTGTTGTGAGGGGGGCTTGGGTGGGTGGTGTGCAGGCCTATCCTATTCTTAACTATTCCAAATGTTACCCCCCTCCTCCCACTTACCTTGAAGGGAAGTCGGAGGAGTGGGTAACAACCGGATCATCCTAGTTAGGAGTAGGCCTCCCACCCAGAAATGTTTTTTGGCATAATTCAGTGCTCAAAGAGTGAATCTGAGGCATTTATAGAGTGTGTAGCCCAATATTGGAGACCATTTTATGGCTCTATATGTTATGTGGAAGTTGCATTGGGCCAATGTTTTTTTTTTGGGGGGGGGGGGGGGGGGAGGAAGAAAAATTATAGGGGGCACTTCCCCTCCCCCCAATCACCCTGTGGCTTTGCCACTGGTGAAATGTCTTTATTACTTTTTGAAATCTATCATCAGGACAGATATAAGAGAATATCTCTTGGAAGTGACATGCAATAAGTTGAGATCAATGCCACTGCATGTTTTCACAACACATAATATAAAGAATACCTACTGTTTCTGAGTGGGTAGAATTATCTCATGAAAACCTGCAATGAAATCTAAGCTTTCACGCATGGCTTTCAGCTGCTCATGAAAACTTATATTTCCTTGCAGTCACTCAGATAATTCTAGTACCTACTAAAAAACAGTAGGTATCCTCTACAAAGGACTGTCGCCATGGATTGGTCATATTCCACGCATGGGCAGTGATGTCAGTTCATTCATGTAATTTACATAACCCATATGTAACATAAACGGTCATTCATGGGTTATTTCCAGGCCTATACAGGGGATCCTGATTGGGTCCACAGTTTACAGTGAAATTCAAGAACTGGATTCAATAAATTACATCTGGACCAAGCCTTTGGTGAGGTGCAGACTTAACTGACTGCCCAAGTTTTGAAAACTTAACTTTAAACGGGTGATAAGGTTAATATTCAATTTAACATTTGATTCAAATCTCAATAAAAGATGTTTAACCCTTTACCCAACGAATCAGCCGCATCCGCCTGCGTAATATGCAAATTCAGTAGTTGAAAAAATATTATTTTTCAAAACATTTCAACAAACCATATCATGTGACCCCTCACTGAAACGAGCTCGTCCCAACGAGGGGTCACATGATATGGTTTTGTTGAAATATTTTGAAAAATTTCAAAAAATGATATTTAAAATAATAAATTTTGATATCGTTTGCGTCGGGTAAAAGGTTAATGCACCAAGAAACAAACAGCATTTCCAACAAAGTCTTGAATAACAACAAGTTATTAACTAGAAACTGTTTTAGCACACTAAAACATATGTCTCCCCTTCCTTTCTATTTAATGCACTGCAAATTATATATACATGAATAATATTGACAATCATACCAAATATCTAAGGTCTAGCTCAAAAGACAAAAAAGTTATGACAAAGTTTCCCTTAAAAAGCACATAAATCTGACCTTCAGGTCAAAGGTCAAGGTCACATGAAGGTCACTATGGTACTCGGCACACCGGCTCATGGTGATACATCCACGACGTCGGCCCAACTATTACTATCTGGCATCACTCAAAATATTTACGTTTTTAATCAGTAAGAATATTAAAAAAAATTCTACCAAATTGCAACATCTCAAAACTAACGTACATAAATGTGATTCAGAATTGCGCTTAGTTTAAGTTAGGTTTAATAGAATACAATTTCTGGCATTAAATTTGAACTGCTGATTTGATAAATTTTAAAGAATTAAATGGCTGAATATTTTAAAATGGCAGATTCTGCACCGCTCTTCCTAGTTCATTTGTTACGTGGTGGTAATCAATGGGCGACACTTCATTCACTAACCTCTTCCCAAACGGCGATTCGAGGAAGTTGGCATGGTAACAACTGCTCAGTGCATTTGAATTGTGGGTGTTTGGGGTAATCAGTATTTGCATCGAAATTGCTCAGGCAGTCACATGTTCATTTGATGCCCATCCATGAGGTTGAGATTGAATTGTTTGTTGACCAAAAAATAGCAAAGAAGAAAATAACTATATTAAAGCGTTTATTTCCAGCACGCGTTGGGTATTTTGTTGTTGTCCCTCGATCGTCAAATGCACGTGGTCTGAACAGGAAGAAGATATGAACGCCCCACTCGACTCGCCCAGTATTGATCGGCATTTCTGAACACATATCAGCTTCGTGTGAACTATAGATATACAGTCAGTGCATTATAATTCTATTTGTAAGGACAGAAATATGACCTTGTGGTGTCTTTCCTAAACTGATAATATTGGCCTCAAACTGGTTCCTGAGCTCACCGAGAGTGCTCAGTATTATCAGCGATGATGGTATTAGGCCTATCATGTGTGAATCCTATACCCCCCTGCCCCACCCTACCAATTACCCAATAGCAGATGTTTTTTTCTTTATTTGAACAATAACCCCAAAGTTCCAAAAGTTGGATACAAACATGGCCAGAGAAGAAGGGTTGTCATGAAGAATTCACCAAAGAAGTTCTTGTCTGGGTTTATTTCATATCAAAATATACATGTATACATAAAAAACAATAACAATGGTAGAACAGCACATATCGAGAACAACTTTGTGATTAGCACAATTGTAAAAAAAAATCCCACATTATTGACATTAACCTTATTGTAGCAATATGTTTCCATCGGAGCATGCAAATCCCACTTAGTGACACTCTGCTCCACTAAAAATCACACTCGTGACCGGTTATTTGATGTAACAAAAGAGGCTGACAACCCCCCCCCCCCCCCCCCCCCCATCCCACTCAGGGTACATGTATTTTCTCTTAAACCTTTTCGTCACATCAAATGACTGGTGGTGAGTGCCTATGTCAAGTCCATGCTCGACCGATTGAATCCTCCCATATTTTTTTCAAAGCGCTCATAGAAGCGAAAAATCTATTGCCTTTAATATGTGTGGAATCGAATCAAATCCTGAATTGAATTGAGTTTATAATTCGAAATTGAAGGGGACCCCCAATCGATACAGCCACAGTGAAGTGCCGACTGATAAAATATTCAAAATACATCATCAAGACATGCCTTCCACAAAGGCATGTCTTGATGATGTAGTTGGAATATTACAAGTGAGGATTATTGTTCATCCTAGTCTTTATTTTCGACATTATTTATGTACAGTTTCTATCTCAGCTATACATTTTGTTCGACAACTAAGATGACTCATACCAAGCTGACATTGTTATTCAGAATTTGTTTTATTACAAATTATTAGAGTGCCCAAATTTGACTGTCGTGTTTCAATGCAACACAGTTATAATATGCCTTCGCGAGTTGTATTTGTGACACTGTGTAATTGGGCAGGAAGAAAAATGTAACTACGACATAATGTATCAACAATAGCATTAAACTTGAAGGAAAATTATGGACTACTCGCTTTCATTCTGACATTCTTGACATCGACATGCAGTTGTTTATTTGATCTAATCCATTTCACAATCAATTCTGAGATTACACTCTCTTGAGTTAATCCCTTTCACTGCAAATGTCTTGTCCAATTTAATTATCGCATTCATTGTTGGTGTAATGTCGTTTGGGTTTAATCCTTTTGTCTCACCTCGGACCTGGGATATTCATATAACGGTCACTTGTGCAGTAGTGTATGTAACATGTAAAAAAAACTAACCATGTGCATCTTTACAGCCTTAGTCAGTGTATATTTTCATGTAGAGTGTGATATGGCAGTCTGTCAACTAATCTTGTGTATTGCCTATGGTTAGTCAGTGTATATGTTAGCTTATCAACTACCTCTCTGTGAAATGCCCTGGGTTAGTCACTCTTTTCTTTCTGGTTATAAATTTGATCATCTCTATGATTCGACTAACCATCAGAGTTTCACAGCCTTAGTGATTGTTCATTTTCTATACAGTACATGGAGAGTGTATTATGACTAAATCTCCCACAGAGTGGAGATTCCACCCAAGCAATAACTGCAAATTTGTTGCAAAGCATAACCAGCATAAGCAAAGTTTCGACCAATAGACCTCCAGGTTAATCCCGGGGGTCCATTGGCGCAAACATTGCTTGTGTTTTTTGTCGATATGAACAAAATTTGAAAGTTATAGCTTGGGTGATATCTCCACTCCATGGGTGATTTAGTTACAATCCACTCTCCACGTACTGTAGTGTGTGATATGACAGTTAACAATTTTTTTTACAACCAGAAAGTGTGACTAACCCTGTGCAAAGCACAGGGTTAGTCACACTTTCTGATCATAAAAAAATTTGGATCATTAACTGTGTAACTAACCCTGTGCACTGTACAGCCTTAGTGTAAATTTCATCTATATCAACTATTTACCCTATCAACTCATCCTGTGCAGTGCCTATTATTGGTCAGTATATGCTAGCTTACCAACTTACCTCTGTGCTTTGCACAGCATTAGTGAATGGACATTTTCATGCAGAGTGTGATATGGCAGTTAACAATTTTTAATAACCAGACCCTGTGCAATGCACAAGGTCAGTCACACTTTCTGGTTATAGAAATATTTCATTATTTCCTTATTTATTGGTGTTTAAGGTCACATACTTATGCACAATGGCTAATCGTGACCATGACAATTTTACGGGTGGAGGAAGCAGGAGTACCTGGAGAGAACCACCGAGCATCGACGAGCAACTGTCAGCTCCTCAACATTCTAACTCTGTTCAAGCTCCGCTCAAGCAGGGTAATAGCAGTTTAAGACATGTGCACTATCGACGTGCAGTGCGCCTTAGTACACGGCATCATCGTGCCCCCATGAAGACAGCTGGGATAAAGTGCCCTGCCTAAGGACACAATGCGGGTCATCGAGGATGGGGATCGAACTCTGGACCTCTAGCAGAGAGGTCCAACAGTCTACCACTGAGCCACCGCACTCCCATCTCATTATCAACTGAGTAATTAATCCTAAGCCCTGTGCAGCCTTCATTTAAATCTCATCTTTAGTATCTGTTTCCCAACACAATGACCAAAACCAGCCAGTAATATTCTCAAAAAGCATTTACACTCAGCTCACGGTCCCTCATTGAAATGGATTGTAAACGGAGGTTTTTTTTCATTGAATTATAAAAGTGAAAACAAATTTTATTTTTAATTAATAGCTTGTTTAGCACTGTTTCCACCAAGATGCTGAAATGTCAGAAATTAAACCTGAAGATTTTGCAACTTGAAATTTTTGTATTTTGACATCAATGTGCAGAGGGTTAAAAAAAAAGCAGTCCCCAATGAAACTGATGAAGATAATTTGAAGCATACAAGAATTTTACTGAAACAATGCAATAAATTTTCATAATGTGGCCACAAAAAAAATAAATGAATTGATTCTCAGTCAATTTTTTTTTTTCGAAACAGTGATGGAGGGAAGGAGGGAGGGTTTTATTTTTAGTTTTTTCTTCCAAATACCGAGCATGGGTTGAGAGGCTTTCCACTGCCTTTTCAAACACAAAATATATAGAAAGAGTCTAATTTCGACCTAATTTCAACTTGGATCACCTTTTGTTGTAACAGAACAGGTGCCCCAACATGCTGTCTCAGGGAAACTTGCAGATATAATCTAAGAGCCTTGGCAGATATTGGCAGACAGGATTTGCCTAAAAACAAGTGCAAGGCCACAGGATGTAGGCCATCTCTTAGATATTCTCATCAATAAAAAAAAAAGTAAAATGTTTCGAGTCTCCCAATTTGGGAAGACACTGCAAGGCAATAAAAATGTCCAATGAGGTGGTTCACTTTATGTGAGTGATTGCCTGAGAATCAAAACATTTTTGTGGGGGAGGGGATCTGATTATAACATTAGATCAAGTTTTTTTGAGATTCTTTATGTATTAGAGTATTTTCTCTCAGCTTTCTTGTTACATCAAATGACCAGAGAAGTGTGCATGTGAAAGACATAGACGATGGGCCCCCTCCTCTCGGTTATTTTGGAAAATGTCCTGGTGTCTGAACTTTATGTATTAGCTAAAGTCAGGAATATTTTTCAATAACGAAACTTTGGTATTTTAAGATTCCCTCGGTAAGTGAATCAGTATTGGCTTGATACCGATACTGAATGATATTTACGGTATACCGCCCTTCTCTAATTTTCATACCTTGCTCATTGCTGTTAAAGCTGGTTCACAAGCTGTCTCCAAATCCTGAACTAACAATTGAATACAGTTGGATATTACACTGAAAATAAAACAAGACTAAACTCATTCAGTGCCAAGATTCCTCAAGTTTTCTTACATAGAAGGAAGACATTCCTGTGACAGAAAATTTGAAAAGGTATTATTTTTATTATTGTATATAATTGTTTATTTCAGATTTCACCATCAATAAACTATCGAAAAAAACTCAGTTTCACCTGACACCAACAGAGGTGACTTGAAAACAAATAACAGAAAGTATTCATTTTTGCCTAAAAACATTGCTCATTGTCTGCCATTAGGACAAAATCAATGACAGATTATGGTAACACCCAACACCATCAACATCATCTTTTTTCTTAATGGGGTTTATGACATTTTGGACAGCCAGGGTCACCTCGTGTTGGACACTTTTACAAGTGGAAGAAGCTGGAGTACCAGCAGAGGATCACCAAGCAGTGGTGAGTAACTATCAGATTCCCCAACATACTAACCCCGCACAAGCAGAGTATGCATTGGTTGAAGACAAGTGTAACGACAAGTGTAACATTGGGTGCAGTATGCCATAGTACACAGCACCATCGGTTCCCCACAAGGGCAATCAGAATAAAGTGTCTTGCCCACAATGCAGTTATCCCTGGTAGGGATCGAACCATGGAATAGTGCCGAAATGGTAAACCGGATATTCGGTTTGAAACCAGTTAGCTACCCAACGGATAAAAAAAAAACGTCAACCGGTTATCTGAAACATCAATAGTGATCATCATTCCACGTTTAAAACTTAGTAAATCTGCCGCTCCTCCTTTGTGAAATATTACACATCGAAGCCGCGGTGTGTATATTGAGAAATAATCGACTTTGGCATTCAAGACTTCGTTAATGATCGGCAGTTTTCGTGAGTAATGAGTAATCGCAGAAACTCTTCTGTAGTGTGCATACAAACGAACGTTGTCGAGTACTCGACAACGTTCGTTTGTAAACACATTACGGAATAGTTTGAGAATACTGCTTTCCAATTCTTATAGTTTTGATCCCATATTCAGTGAAATAATGGCCACGGATAACCAGATATTATCTGGCTGTAGCTCTCGGTTAGTCGGTTACGAAAATGAACCAACCGTTTCAGCCCTACCAAAGAACTTTCGGTTTGAAGTCGAATGCCATAACCACTGAGCCACCATGCTCCCATCAACATCATCAAGAAACCTATGGTTGTAAGATGACTTTGGAGTTTGCTTGCAGGCTCACTGTTTGATCCATTTCCTTATGGTAGCTAGGCTAAGAAAAGAACTCCCACCTCACTGCATTTGCCATCCTTAGACTTCTGAGGGAAGGAAATGTGAGGTACAGACTTGAAAGGAAGTAATGAACTAGAAACCAAATATAGGTAACAAATGGGAAGGCTTTGGAAGGAACAAATTTGTCTCTCCTGATATTTTGCAGTAAGGCCTATAAAAAAAAACATTTCTCGTTTCTCAGGCAATGTTTCCATTATTTCATGATGAGGAAGGGAGGTGCTTTTTTTTTCTTTGGTTATTCACAAAACAGTTGTGAAAATAATTGGAATCAGACATTTAAGTACTTACACTATTATGTGGCAAACCAATGTTTTCAGCAAAATTATGCATAATGTAGTCAAAAATTTAACCAAATATATCTTGTTTGACAGAGCTCTGATGAACAAGGTGTTTATCCAAATTACTCAGACAATAGTTCTGTATTGATGAAACTGGTGGTGGGAGTAGATTGAAGAGGTATGGTGGTGGAAGTTTATGGTACATTTTATGGAACTGGATGAGCTTAGATTTTTTCCGCCTGAACTCTGAAATGTTGGTAGACAAGTTTATTTTCAATTATGGGCTTACCGGTATTCCCAGGTCAGTACGATGCTACATAAATTTGTGAAGCATCTCAACACTTTTGAATTCAATTAACAATAAATTTGCTATTGAGCCCCCTGTCCTTGGCTGAGGGAGGTTCTCTACCAATTGTTCTTTGGGAGGGTTGTGGAGGTGAAAGGCTATCAAAAATTCTGTATGCGAGTACATACTTTTTGTGTCATAGATCGTGGGCGGCAAAATGAACATAATAGTGATGGCAGAATAATTGTGATTGTCTGCACATTTCTAAAAAAATATTTAAATAATAATGGTTCTGCCAAATAAATGTAATAGTGTTTGATGTGCATTTCGCTTTCTGAACATCCACAATTCTGATGCTCATAACATGAAGAATTCCGGGAGTTATAAAGACTAGAAACCACTGTAACTTCCACCAGCAAGATAACGATAAGTCTGTATGTTGGAAGATGTGTTCTACACATACTTGTAAGAAAAGACGCTAACCAAAATGGAATAAAGCCTTATTAAGGCCCCACAAAGTAGATTTTCTGTTTCTCAGGCCATTTTTGGTAAAATTGAATGTTGGCAGGCAGTTTTTTATTATACTCTCCCAAAAAAGAAAGTGTGCATGCTAAAAAATAACCCTAAAAAAAGAAAAATATCATTTTCATTCATGGAAATTTTATTCAATCACAGATGAATCAATTTGTGATCAACAAAAGAAATTTCATTACGCTACGACAAATACTCTTGGTGCCATGGAGAGTCAAAGACACTAAGGGTCAAACACAAAAGTCACACACTCAATATCTGGTATGACCTCCGTCTGCATCGACTACTGCTGTGCATCTATGCCTCATGGAAGCGAACAAGTTAGCATGGAAGTGTTGTGGGATGTTGTTCCATATTCTGATAAGCTGTCTTTGGAGTTCCACAAGCCTTGACGGTGCATGGGGAAGCCGGCGTAGCTGACGTTTCATTTCGTCCCATACGTGCTCAATGGGTGAGATATCGGGCGAATTTGCAGGCCAGGGAAGAACATCCACTTGTTGTTGCTGCAGATACTGTTGAACAACATGAGCTGCATGGGGTCGGGCTTTGTCCTGCTGTAGAATGATGCCGGGGCCGTGACGTAACGTCAAAATCGGACAAATTGCAGGTCTTCGAGGACGTAAGCCGTATTCTCTCAGCCGGTTGATTACTGTTTGAGGATGTATCCGTCTCAGGTTAGGGATGTTCCTGGCTGTCGTCGTTGCCGGTTCCGGAGATGGACGACACGGATGTTAAAAAATTTATAGTAATTTATATATTTTTTATACTTACCAATGACCCAGACATAGCTGGTGCTAATTCTCAAAAATCTAGGGCCAAACACAAATTTTGCACCCCAATCCCCAAAATTTGCATCTAAAACCGAAAAAATCATGTCCTAAATGGTCCTCCATACTTTTCCTCCACTGCGCATGCGCAGTGTCAAGGAGGTCTCGAAATTGGTGCCAGTTATCATTCTTACAAGCAGTGCCTGGTCAGCACTATGTACTCAGCAGGGAGGTATGAGTTCCCAACTCCAGGGAGGGCCATCCCCGTCTGGGTCATTGGTAAGTATAAAAAATATATAAATTACTATAAATTTTTTAACATTTTTATACTGTACCAATGACCCAGACATAGCTGAATAGTAAAAAAGCTGGAGGGCCTAGGACATAGAGGAAAATCCAATAAGCTCAACTATATATAATAGAGTTATCCCCTCGAGGAGAAAAGGAGTATTAGGCTTCACATGTATCTTTCTTATTTATGATAAATTAGAAAGACACAACACCCTCCACAATTGAGCATAATAACATTCATGTTCTCTATTAACATCCAGTATAACCCTTTATACTAATTATTTTTAAAGTAAGCCAATAAATATAGGCAGTCCAGAGAATTGAGACTCTTTATACTCTTTAAAAGTGTCCGAGGATTGTATATTAACACCCGTTTGACACGTGACATATACAAATGCTTCACACCGAGCAACACTTTAAAAATATGACATGATTGAATTTTAAACATTAACTTTTACACTTTAAAACCATCCCGGTACCGACTCAGAATTACTGACTCCGGAGGAGGTATCCCCTTGCTTTTCACTATAAAGCAGGTGACCTAAGGGAACACCTTCCCCCCCTCTCCCCTTGCCCTGGGTCAAATAGCCCAGAGCAAAGAGGGCAGCAGGACAGAGTCACCGCCGGAACAGAAAGCCTGCATAACTATAGTTGCAACTGTTTAGTGGACGACATTCTGGGCAACAGATAACGGACCTAAACAATGCAGGTCTCCAGAAATGGACTCAATATTTCTGAGATAAAAATTTGTGAATGTGGATGGCTGAGACCAATATGCAGCCTTCATTAAATCTGTAATAGCAACACTATTTGTGTAAGCCCAAGATGTAGAAAGAGCTCTTACTTCATGAGTCGAAATCATGAGCACAGACTGCTGAGTTGAAGGTAGATTATCATAAGCAGTACGGATAGTTAACTGAATCCATCTAGCAATAGAATGGACCGTACTGTCCTTTCTATTAGGCATCAGAGACAGAAAGAAGCGTTTTCGTCCCTTTCTGATAAACTGAGATCTTCGTTTATAAATACTTAGAGCTCTAACTGGACAGAGTAAAGGCCTATGCCGTCTGAAGATGGAAGGGCCTTAATAACAATAGGTTCCGGATATTTATTAGGAGCCTGATTCTTAGTCAAAAATCCAACATTAGTAGTAAAGGTAATAGTGTTCCCGACACTACGATAGTGAGAATCGTCCACAGATAGTGCATGAAGCTCACTGACTCTTCTAGCAGAAGAGAAAGCTAAGAGAAATGCTGTCTTATAAGACAAGAATTTGAAATCCACTGTCTCAAGAGGCTCAAATGGCTTTTCTTTTAGTTTAAGAAGAACCCAAGCTAAATTCCATTTAGGAATTAATCTAAGGGTTCTAGGTCTATTTATCGAGAAGTTTCTAACTAATTTAGATAAAGAGACATTAGATCCAATTTGTAAACTATCATGGTGTGCATAGGTATCAGATAACATAGACCTATAACCTTTAATAGTAACAGGCTGCAGTTTGATCTCATCAAACAAGTATACTAGAAAGTTTGCAATGTCTGGAATGGAGGGATAAAAAATATCAACAGAATGATCCCTACACCAATGACAAAAGACCTTCCACTTAGCCGAATAGTTTAGCGAAGAGGAGGTCCTCCTACAGTTAGAAATTGCGTCCACTGCTCGTCCTGTAAAATGCTTGCTGTGCAAGAAGGACCACACAACGGAAATACGTGAAGGTTGAGACCTTGCGGGTTGTGATGTAGTTGACGCGATTTCCCCTGGGAAAGAAGATCCTCTCGTGGAGGAAGCTTCCGCGGTAAGTCCCACAGCAGACACCTGAGTAGATTTATCCACGGTCTCTGTGGAGACAGAGATGCTACCAATAGAATTTTGCATTGAGATTGTTTTATCTTTAGCAATATCTGCTGAATCAACGGCGCTGGAGGATACGCATATCCTATCATTCCGTCTCACGAGATCGATAGAGCATCTACTGCATATGCTCGGGGATCCAGACATGGAGACACATACGTCTGCAACTGATTGTTGAGATGTGTCGCAAATAAGTCTATCATTGGCCGCTCCCATTGGTAGATTGAATACCTGTTTGTCGAGAGTCCATTCTGACGGCAAAAAGCGACCCTTCCGTGAAAGGGAGTCTGCTAATACATTCAGACGACCCGGAATTTGATGGACCGAAAGTAGAACCTGGTGTTCTAGAACAAACAGAAGGATTCTTTCCGTTAAATTGTATAACGGAACGGAATGAGTGCCTCCCTGGTTCTGAATATACGCTACTACTGTCGCATTGTCGGACAGGATTTGGACATGTGCTTTCTGAATAATGTTCATCCAATGACGTAGTGCAAGCCAAATTGACATCATTTCCTTGATGTTTATGTGCTTGCCTAGAAACTGCGGATCCCAAAGACCCTGGCACTTCGAATCCATTGGGATCAATGTTGCACCCCAACCTGTTTGACTGGCATCCGTCATAATCGTAAAACTCGGATCCGGCAACTGCAGTGGGACTCCCTGAGTCAACCACTGAATGTTTGCCCAAGTCTGAATCTCTTGTGTCACTTGATTTGACAAGAGAACGTCTATATCGAGCGAATGAATCTTTACACTCCAATTCTGAGTCAAGAAAATTTGGAGAGGACGAGTGCGTAACCGCCCCATCGGAATGAGATCCGCAGCGGCTCCGCACAGACCTATCAGTCTCATGAACTCTCTCGCTGTGACTTTGTCTGAGTGAAGACAATAGCGAGCGTAACAACTGATTAATTTCGCTTTGGTTAACGGCAGACGAACGAGATTGTTGTGCGTCTCGAAGCTCATTCCCAGATGAGTGAATGACTTGGACGGCACCAGATTCGACTTCTCCTCGTTTATTATAAAACCGAGACGTTGGAGTAATAGAAGCAGATTCTGCACATCGTTCTGAAGCATTAACTCGTTGCCGTACCTCTGAAGAATGTCGTCCAGGTAGGTCGATGTTACCGCAGACGAATGAGCTTGGAAATATATCATTACCGAGTTCATTATTCGAGTGAAAGCCCGAGGTGCTAGGTTCAAACCGAAGCACATCGCTCGGAACTGATATACAACTCCTAGGACTGCGAAGCGTAGATACTTTCTGAATGTCGGATGTACCATGACGTGAAAGTCGCATCCTTGAGATCTATGCTTGTAGCATAGTCGTTCACCTGAATACTCGCTCTGATTGATCGAATTGTCTCCATATAGAACTTCGGAGCGACGATCAGCTTGTTTATCCAGCTCAGATCTATGACTGGATGGAACGAGCCGTCTGGTTTCGGAACCAGAAACAGATGGCTGTAGAAACCCGGTGATTCCTGGTCTTCTACGACCTCTACTGCGTTCTTCTTCAGAAGAGACTGTACTTCTGATAAAAGAGCGTCCCTTTTCTGCGGATTTGACGGAAGCGGAGTCCATTTTGGACTTCGAGTTAATGGAGGCTTTCGTTTGAAGGATATATTTAGTCCTTCCGAAATTACCCCTCGAACCCAGGGGTCGTCCGTAATTGACGCCCAATCGTTTATAAAACTCGATAATCTTCCGCCTACCGGAACATGATAAAGGTTCAAACCATCACCTCCTGGACCTGCGAGGCTTGCGGAAGGAGAAACTACGTCCTCTGTGACCCGCACCTCGCCCCGTCGACCTAGGGACGTCTGACCGGTAATCTCGGCCAGAATAACGTCCCCCACGCGAGTCGCTGCCTTGACGGTCTCTAGAATAAGACCTAAAGGACGCATAGGAACCTCTATAGGAACTTCTCTTGGGCGTACTTGTCCCAGAAGTGCCTGTCTTACTCTTTTCTGCTGTATCCGGCTTTTTGGAAGCGGATTTGAATAGCAGAGAATCTGAAGCTTTCTTAGTTATCTTATCATAGATTGCTGAAAGCTTGCCGTCGAAGAGAAGCTCTCCGGAGACCGAAGCGACTCTGAGAATGTTCTTCACCTTACCATCCACGCGCGTGGATGTAGCTAGGGCTGCGTCACGTCTAACCAACTCCAGGTTTGCCACTGAAAGGGCGGAGTTATACGTGGAATAAGCTACTGCCCTTGAAAGAAGTCTTAATGAGGATTGTATATCCTGGAATTCTTTCCCTTGAAGACGTAATGATAACGCCTTAGTAAGGTGATTTACGTATGATAAAGTGTCTAAGTTAACTCTGTTAGACATTATTGTCATTTCCAACGTCATGGTTGGAATTCACATAGACGACGGTATAGACAATTCCAAGTCTTCAGCGTCGTCGTCTAGACGCAGAGGAACTCTCGGTATGCCCTGTCCTGCCGTTTCGAGCGTCGTTCAATAATTCGAATGTTCTTGTGACCTTATTGGACTGTGTCGGAAACTCAGGGATGATGTCCCTGAACCGATCAAAAAATTCTGTGTCCAATGAACAGTCTCTTATCCGGCATCGCAGCATTCTGGTCTGACGGAACAACCTCTGGAAGATAATGTCGGATAAAATCTACGGCAGCTTTATGTTGTTCCGAAAGGGAAAGCTCCAAATCCTCCGAATCCCTTTCGCCATCCTGTCGGACCCTATGAAGTTCTCGGTCGTCCGTACCCGATGCTTTGGCAGAGCGTACCGACCCAGCGTCGTCGGATAATTCCTGATCCGACAGAGATTCTGTCGTTTGCTGGGATGCTGCGATAAGTTGTGCTATTTGGGATAGCACGTCCGTCACTGAGGCCTGTGAAGTAGCGGTCTTACGTTGCTTTGCCGCTGGAAGCTCCATGTACGTTGACAACTGCATACTTCTTTTATGCAAACGTCCGGAGTCTACAGGCCTCGTGTCCCTGGTCGCCGTGGAATCCCTGATCGACGAAGCTGGCTGGATATCCGTGGTCACGCAGCCAAGGTGCGGTCGTGTGCGCTGCCGCGAGGATGAGGAAGCCTTATCAACAGTCTCTCCGGACTGTCTATATAACGGAGCGTCCCGAGCGGCGGACGTATGCTCCAAATGCGAAACGTTTTGTACCACAACATCTGGTCCCAGATGTTGTTGTACGAGAGAGGGACCTCTCTCGCTCGCAGCCCGGATGGACCTGGACAAGCTAGGAACCGGACTAATAGGCTTCCTCTGTTCTCTCCTCTGATCCGTCGTCACTGGGTGTGCACTTTGTCTTATTATAGTGCTCGCATCACCCAAATCTCCTTCCTGGACCGCAACGGACGAACCCGGCTGCCGAGCCATTCGATGAATGGTCGCTACACCGGCGAGCTAGCGGACGCCAATGCCGTCGATCCTACTAGGGACCTCTTAGGCAATTGACGTATTTCCATGAGCACTTTTGCCGCTAGCTCTTCATTTAACTGTGATGACGGAGGCACACTTTTGGAAGACATCACGGAAAAATCACCCTGTTCTTGTTCCTCTGAAATAGAGATTGATAAACTAGAGTGACCCTGCGGAGAAAGGACCGGCATGGCCTTTTCCCCGCTAACAACATACCGTGACACACGTTTCCAATGTTTGTCATCCCAATTGACACATACTGAACAGGAGTTAGTGCGAGTACACTGACTACAATTAATACAATGATTATGAAAGTCAGAGGAAGATTTCCTCTTATTACAATTTGAACAATATCCTTTCATTGTGAAAAGAACACAAAAAGTCCTAGTACTCGCACCAACCTCTGAAAACAAAGATACATAATAACATGATCCATTAACATAGGAAAAATAATTGAAATCAAAAAAACATTTTTTGAAAAAATATTTTTTCAGAAAAGCCCAAGTTTCTGAAAGTAATGTTGAGCCCCAATGGATCCCCAAAAAGCCTAAGTGTGAACAAAATTTTTTAAAATATTACCAAAAAATTAATGCAACACTTACGTATAATAATAATGTATCTTGTTATGATTAAGCTAATACAAAGACAAGAAATCCCTCACAACAGAAACCGTTGTCAATGTAAACAAGAAGTGTATAAACACCAGAAACATGACTACAGGCACTGATAAACATGGCCCGAAACCAGTTACCAATAACAACACTATCTGATGCAAAACAGAGACTTCCAGGGAAGAAACTGCAGAACATCAGATGGTAGATGCAGAACACTACGCCTAAACACCCATGGGTGAGGACGTAAACATGGGGAAAAGAACAGAATTCATTCTGTTACCCAGCTAAAACTCCCAAGAAATTTTAGTAATAATATTACAAAAAAATATGCCAAAAGCATGGGAGAATAGCAAGGGGGGACTTAAAGGAAAGGGAGAGAGGAAACACTGAACAAGCAGTGTAACTTATACCAAGAATGCAACAACAGGCCCCTGACTCGAAATTAGGCAACATAACATAATTTCGTAAAAAAAATTTAAGTTACAGCCCTGATTATTTCCTGCCACTTATTTTTCCTCTCCTCCTTCTATTTCCTTTTTAGATCCACCATTTCTCTAATATTTATGTGTCTGGCATCATTTAAACTGAGATTTACAAGCACAAATATCAGTCAGATGTGAACTGATGAAGAGCCAAACAAAGAATGATAATTGGCGCCAATTTCGAGACCTCCTTGACACTGCGCATGCGCAGTGGAGGAAAAGTATGGAGGACCATTTAGGACATGATTTTTTCGGTTTTAGATGCAAATTTTGGGGATTGGGGGGCAAAATTTGTGTTTGGCCCTAGATTTTTTAAAATTAGCACCAGCTATGTCTGGGTCATTGGTACAGTATAAAAATATACCGATCTTGTGCAGGGGTGGTAACACGGGGTCTCCTGGAGCGGGGTCGGTCTCGAACATCATCATGTTGTGCATGTCGATGGACTAGCCTGTCTACAATGTTACGGTGGCAGTTCAAATGCTGGGCAACCTCTCTGTGTGTTCTGCCAACTCTAATCATACCCAGGGCAAGGAGACGTTGATTCATTGTCAATCTTGGCATGCTCATGTGGAGTCATTTTAACAGCAGCGCAAGTTTGAATGTGAACGATAGGAAGGCCTTACTTTAGTGTTTAAATACCCAAGGATTCACACTGCTGCATGAATTTTCAGACTCTCCACGTGCAAAACAAGCCTTTTCAGAAACGTGCAGCACGTCATTTAACGTTAATGCAATTTTAACGGGGAAAGCTGTTTTTGTGTTCAATATAACTTATTCATGAACAGGTTAACACTCTTTACACCTACGGAATTATTTTTTTGGAGTTTGATCAATTTCTGCACTGCACACTTTCTTTTTTGGGCGAGTATATAATTATTTCTTTGCCATCAAATGTTTATGTTCTTGGTTTGTTTTATGTTTTAGGCCTCATAATCTACATAACAGCATGAGTACTGCTGTACTTCGCCCTTTCAATGCAAGAAGGCTTTGCAATGCTAAAGCATTGCAAAGCCTTGTTGCTCTCAAGGGACAAATATGTCAATTTTATTGACTTGGATAAAATATCAGACATAAAATATTTCATTTTTTTTTTTTTTTTGTGTTTGAATTGGTTATAAAAAAAGAGAGCATGCGGCAGCCATAAGACCATGTGGGAGGGACTGAGAAGTAGATTTTTAACTTTTTAGACCAAAACTCTTGTAAATACATGTATATAAATATGAGGCTTGTTTTTAACTATGGGATATATATTGGTTGCACTCACATAACAGTACAATCAAATTCTAAATTATTTAACTGGTGAAGTGCTGGAAGCCATATCTGGATTTCATTTTGAAGTGCAGTTACCACAACTGAATGGCTTCATTATCTGTGGCTATACTTTATTTATTATTTATATATTTCCTTTGGAGTGAAAGTATTTACTCTATGTATTAATACACTTTATGTATTGATACACCCTACTTTTCCCCCAAAAATATTTTTCAAAACCACTCTAATAATTGAGACAGGTCAAAAATTATTTTTCTAAGTATTGATTCACCCAGAATAAGGACGTCTGCTATGTGGTTGTACATTTGGTTGAGATATGTTTTTGAATGAAACTGTACTATACATTGCCTTGTATATTGTTAAAATATATATTGACTGTTCTTGTATCTGTACCCCGTTGTGACGAAAACAAACTTCTGTTTTGAACTTTGAATGAAACTGTTTATTTCTGTGTATACTGTATTCGTTCATTAAAAAAAATATTTTGACTGTGTTTCTTATTACTCACGTAAGAGAAGAACTCTACTTATTACAGTTGTCCAAAAGTAATTATCCAAATGTAAGTATGAGTCCACCGGCATGTTGAAAACAAACATTTTTTTTTAAGTTTCGATCTGCACAAAGAGTTTATCGACAGGTTACCAGCAATAAACACTGTGTGCGCATTGAAAGAGAAGATCATTTGCTTGGCAGCTTGGAGTAGAAGAGGAACAAGATTTCAGTTCTACTAATTTATTTATAGCACATCACAATGAAGTACGATACATATAAAATATGAAACATGAATAAGCAGGAATTAACCGAATCACAGACCATACCCCCCGCATCATTGCGTGCATGTATACAAGTGCCAGCACTATACTAGCATGTATACTAACAGTATATGAGATAGCACGTCCGTCACTGAGGCCTGTGAAGTAGCGGTCTTACGTTGCTTTGCCGCTGGAAGCTCCATGTACGTTGACAACTGCATACTACTTTTATGCAAACGTCCGGAGTCTACAGGCCTCGTGTCCCTCGTGTATACAGAATCATCAAAAACACAACTCAATACGTTCTCTAAACTTTGTGTCATTATAACAAAGTTCCATCATATTCACATTTTGTATTCATTGATGAAATACAGTAATCTCCCTTGAGTCATACATTTTTACAAACATTCAATTTTTAAAACAAAGTGCAATCCCAATATTTCAGAGTGAGGAGTTGGAACATAGAAAGCATTCCAGAAAATCTTCATATTCATGATAGAGATAAATACGTATTGAATATCTCGTAAAAACACCACGAAAAAATAAGCCAAAACTGGGCCGTGCGCCATCGGCGCACACCCAGTATGGGACGCTCTTCCATTGTACAAATCCATGACTTCCGTCTCAGTGCGCAATGCATCAATTCGTCATTCTTTTGATTCCGAACAACACAGGAGTTATGTAATCAGCGGGGAGGAAGGATTCTTACCCGAATAAGAAGACGGGAGGGCCTCCATGTAAACAATTTCGGTAGGTATAATAAGAAAGGAAATTTACTATAAAATTTATACTTCTTATCAACCTACCTCAGTTGTTTACAACAGGCTGAATAGACAAAAGGCTGGAGGGAATCACATAACCAACCCACACATAACTCAATAGCACTGGGACCATGGACAGAGGAAGAGATCCCTACGCCTATCAAACCATAGCATCACAAACATTAGAAAAGCCAATGAAAGATGAGGCGTATGGTGAAGTGCGATGCACAGACAGAAAGGGCAGTAACAGCACAAAGCTGGAACCGACCCTGAAAAAAGCTGAAAAGCTTGGATAGACAACATCCTGAGCCGAAGAAAGAGGGCCCCAAGGGTCTCTGTCGGCTCCTGCAACCGTCGCAGAGAAAAGGAGAATGTAGCATTTCTCCAGAAGGCTGCCAGTATAACATCAGTCATCCGACAACATGACAGAGTTATTAAAAGAGGAAGACAATGCACGCACCTCGAGGCAGAAAAAACAATGGTAATACAATCACCAGTAGCTAGACGAGTGGAAGCTGCACGAATAGCAAGACAAGTCCATCAAGAAATGGATGCAGGAGAGATCTGGCATGTGGGAAAACGCATATTCATCCAGGATAAAGGCGTGAACGCCCCCCACCCCCAAGCAGAGCAGCGCCCAAGAAAGTGACCATCTTGGAGTAAACTGAAAAGTCCTAGGCCTTTTCAAGGAAAAGAGCTGAACAAGCTTGGAGAGGAAAGGATGAGTGTCGAAACAATGCGGTATCACATAGGAAAAAATGTCTCCGAAGCATGGACAAGTACACATTGCTGGAGACCCCCAGAAACAAACATATACCAGAAAACTCCGCAAGCAGTGTGATCGAAGTAGTGACAGAAGCAACAGAGTGATCGCACACCATCGACAGAAGAACCTTCCACTTAGCCACAGAGGCTAAACCAGTGGAGTGAGTGCCTCCTTGAAGAAAAGCAACTCCACTGCGTGTCTCGAAAAACCACTACGGAGGAGACAGGACCCGATAAAAGACATGTGCGAAGGCACAATGAAGTCGGGTCAACTGAAAACCTCCCGGGCGACTTTGGCAAAGAAAGTCGCGAGGTAGAGGGAGACATGCCGGAACCGCCGCTAACAGAGAGCGGAGCAGATTGATCCACATCCACCGAAGCGACGGGTGTGATCGAAAGGATTCGACGACTGCAGGTTCATATCTGGGTGAGAACCTGAGGCGGAACCGGTAGGAAGGTGTAGCCAACAAGACCATCCCAAAGGAGGGCCAGAGCGTCCACGGCGAAAGCCAGAGCATCTGGACACGGGGACACGAATGTGTCCACCTGATGGTTCCAACTAGTCACAAGAGATCGATGGAACAGGGCATGTGGAGCATCCACCTGGTGGAAATGACCCTGCCCCGACGGGACAGGGAGTCGGCTAAGACGTTCAGGCGACCGGGAATGTGACGAACAGCCACCCCGGCGTGGACATCCTGAGCGAGCAGTATAAGATCCCAAGCCAAATCGTACATTGGAACAGAGTGCGTGCCGCCCTGGTTCCGAATGTAAGCAACCACCGTCAAATGGTCGGACAACAGAAGGACCTGGCGATTCGACAGGTGAGGGATCTACTGCCTGAAACGCAGAAGAAGAGCAAGAAGCTCCTTCTGGTTGATGTGTAGAGCTGCATGATCCTGGTCCACCATCCCGTGAATGGAAAGACCTAGAGGATCCAAAGTCGCACCCCATCCGAGATCGCTGGCATCTGCCGTCAGAACGCGATCGGACGTGGGTAAGTCCAACGGGACACCCTGCGAAAGCCATTGGACATCTGCCCAGAGGAGAAGGTGAGGATAAAGATAGTCTGGAAACTGAAGCACTGGATCCAGAAAATGTACATTCGGCCTCCAACGACTGAGCAGAAAGTGTTGGGGAGGTCTGACACGCAGCCGATCTAGAGGAATGAGATCCGTCACTGAACAGCAGAGACCGATTAGCCGGAGAAAACTCCGAGCTGTCGTGGATGTGGACTGGGACAGAGTCGGAGCAAAAGCTGAGAGAATCACAGCCTTGGCCTGGGGAACCGCCACCAAAATGAATTGTGTGCGGAAAGCCATCCCCAGATGATAAAACGACTGAGAAGGGACCAGGTCCGACTTCTCCTCGTTGACTCTGAAACGTAGCGACGTGAGCAAGCTCAACAGAGTGGCGACATCCGACCCCAGGAAGGCAGCACTGGAATGCCCCTGGAGGATATCGTCCAGATATGCCGAAGTAGTCACCCTGGACTGTGTGCGATGGAAAGCTATCACATGCGACATCAGTCCGGTGAAGGACCAAGGAACCAGGTTGAGGCCGAAAGACATGGCCTTGAACTGGTAAACTCGCCCCAGAAAAATGAACCTGAGATACTTCCGTAACGCCCAATGAATCGGAACGTGAAAGTAAGCGTCTCGCAGGTCGAAGCTGGAAGCGAAATCTTCCTGGTGAATTGAACGGAGGACCGACCTGAAAGTCTCCATGCTGAACTTGGGATCAATGAAAGACTGGTTCAGGAAACTCAGATCGAGAACCGGTCGGAGTCGGCCGTCCTTCTTCGGCACCAAGAACAGGCGGAAATAGAAACCCACTGACCTAATGTTCTTGATGACCTCAAATGCCCCCTTTGTCAGGAGATTGTCTATCTCCGTGGACAAAAGTTCCCGACGTAAAATGTCTGAAGGAACTGTGGTTGGAAAAGGCACCCCGGACAGAGTGGAGTGCCGTCGGAAGGATATTTGCAGCCCAGACCAAACAACATCTAACATCCAAGGATCGGATGTGATGGTGGCCCACGGTCTGCAAACTCTGCTATCCTTCCTCCAACCTGGGACGAGTCGAGGTGAGGACCTTCATTGCGAAGCCCGACGAGGCTCGCGAGAGGAGAAAACACCTCTACTGAATGAAGAATCCTGGGAGTTCCCTCAAGACTGCCGACGCTTACCCTTACCCCTTGAGTAAGAAGCAGAAGCGGTGGCAGAAGGATCAGCCCCTTTTGCTTCACAGAGGAAGCAGAGGGTACTTGTTAGGCTTGGAACGGCCCGTGCCTATCCTAGAAGGCTGATCAAGCTGAAGAAACAGCAGCTGATCGTTGGAATGACGTAGGACGTCATCCCGGACCGTCAACACAGAATCATGGAAAAGTTGCGGACCTGTCAAAAAAGCAGATCGAAGAGCAGCGTACTGCTCCTCAGGAAGAGATCGGCCTGTGTCCCACACAGAGTCCCTTCGAACTAATTCCAGATTAGCCATGTTACAGGCATGCGTGTGAGTAAGATGCATGAGCGCCTTGGAAGCACACGCAAAAGAGCCTGTACCTCGTCAATCTTATCTGAAGGCAGATAAGCAGCAAAAGCTGAGACGACGTGATCGGAGAGAGAAAGCATACCAAGCATCTCTCTCGATAAGCCCAATGTGGACTCCAGAGTCGTCATCGGAATGACGGCAGACTTGGACTTGGAAAGCCCGAGGGAATTGGAGTCCTGATCCAAAACCGTCAAAGTCTGGTAGACCGACGGATTGGCGGAATCGTAGGAACGATAACGTGCCGGAGGCAAAAAAGGTGTCAACCCTGGTGAAGAACGGAGCCTTCATAGCCTTGGAACTTAGCTTGGAGTCCAAGGCTGAAAAAGCTTCAACCAACTGTACCGAAGGGCACGGTCGAAGACGCCCAGAAGCAGGTTGCTCCATAGACTGTTGGCGTGACCGATGATCGTGGCCTGGCTGACACTGTCGACTGGTTAGATGGTTTGAGATCCGGAAGGAACCCAAACACGAAATCAAGAGCTGCCCCCAAGTCCGAAGACTGCTGGCTCTCGACATCAAGCATGTCTGACTCTTCCCCTGAGTCAGAAGACACATAGCCCATCGTGGGCAAACCAGCTGACGCCTCCCATGGTGTCGGAACACTAGGGGATCAGAAAGCGGCCTGTTTCCAATCCCGGGAGGCGGCGCCATAGGAGGAACCTGGAAACCACTCGCTGCCTCGCTGGAAGCAACAGGAAGGCTCGTTGACAGAACCTGAGTGAGTAAGGAGAGGGCCTCCCTAAGCTCACTGGGAACGAACCGGCAAAGTGGCTTCACCGCTGACCCTCTGAACCAGCAAAGGGTCACGATCCTCCAAAAGACCCGACGTGGGACGACGGGCGGCAGCCGAAAACGTCTGAAGCCAGACGTGTATAGGAGTGTGACACACCCCGAGGATCAACATAGCAGGAACTCATGAGAGTCACTGCTGACCTCTGCAGGGCAGAAGGTCCAGGCTGCACAAAAGACGTTGGACCCCCAAAACTGGTCGTGTGGCCAGAATGAGGGACGGAAACGCCACAGAGTTCATAGTGTCCCACTAAGAACAACCGAATCCAATGACAACTGTGGTGCTCGACGGCGCAGAGACCACAGGAGAGGGTCCGGCCGGCAGCCACTTCCAACTTTGTCGAGTTGAAGTCAGGGAAGGCTGAGGCCGATACCCCCACGTCTACACAACCAGACACCGCAGCAGACCACTGCAGGTATAAAACTACTGTGCTCAATGGCTGAGAGGACACAGTATGGGGTTCAGTCGGCAGCCCCAATTGACTTCGCCGAGTGGAAGTCTGGGAAGGCTGAGGCCGAAACCCCACAACCACACTACAGACATCCCTGCAGACCCTGGCAGGGAGAAGCCGAGGCCGGCTAAAAACGGTGCCCAATGACATTGTAGACGGAACAGCAGTAGCAGCAGATACGACGGGAGCTGTTGGAACTGGCGGAAAAGCGGAGACAGCCACCAAGCTCGGCCTCCAAAGGAGGAGTCACAACCCTAGTGACAGCCTCAGATGTCGACTGGAGAGGGCGCATAGTCCCGGAACCAGGCATCTCTACACCAGAAAACCAACAGCTCCTGCAGTATCCACCACGGTAAAACACTGCACATTCCCCATGGAAGGGGAATAACTCTCACCAGACATGGTCGAATCGGGAAGCCCCGAAACGAAAGCGGTCCCCACCCCCCGCTGGTGCGGGAGGAGCTGCACATCCCCCACGGAGGAGGAGCAATTCTCATCAGACGTGGTCGAATCGGGCGACCCGAAACGAAAGCGTTCACCACCCCCCGCGTGAGCGGGACGAGCTGCACATCCCCCACGGAGGGGGTCAAACTCACACCAGACGTGGTCAAGTCGGGGGGCCCCCGAAACGACAGTGCCAAACCCCCCCTACCCTCCCCCCTCCCGCAGGTGCGGGAGGAGCTGCACATCCCCCACGGAGGGGGTAAACTCACATCAGACGTGGTCGAGTCGGGAGGCTCCCGAAACGACTGCATTCCACACCACCCGCGTATGCGGATGAAACGGACACGAGAACGCACCAATGGCGAGGGCAAAAGGAATTGCCCTAAAGGAACCGAACTGGAAAGAACAGAGGTGAGAGCAGTAGAAGAAAAAGGTGAACTCAACAGAAACAGAAAGTAGAAGAACACCCTCAACTACGAGAGAAGGTGGCAGAACTCAGACGGCCGACACCTACTCCAATAAAATTTTTTATCAACCGAAAAAATTCAAAGTCGAATCGCAATGACACGATGTCACAAAACATTCGCGAAAACGGAATAGTAATTAATAAACAATGAGAATGTGGTTGAAAAAAATAAACGAGAATATATAAAACACAGTCCTGTTATACGATCTTCAGATCCATAATTCCAGTCACAGGAAAACCATTATCCACGAGTTGAATTATCACTGTTTCATAATGCAGATGGCGGAAACACATCCTGCTCGTGCTTCGGATAGAAAAAGAATGACGAATTGATGCATTGCGCACTGAGACGGAAGTCATGGATTTGTACTATGGAAGAGCGTCCCATACTGGGTGTGCGCCGATGGCGCTCGGCCCAGTTTTGGCTTATTTTTTCGTGGTGTTTTTACACCACTTTTCTTTCCCAAATCTTGGGAAAGATTAAAATAGAGAGTATTTTATCCGAGTTAGGTTCTTCCACTGTAGTGCAAGCCTGTTGTAAACAATTGAGGTAGGTTGATAAGAAATTCTCCCAATATATTTCAATACAAACAATCGCCATGTGACATGCACTTTTCCAAAGTTAAGAACAGCTTCTTTGGGGTTCATGCTTGAAAATGTCCCTCGTTCCCATCACAAAGTTTTTGTCAATCTGAGGTTGTATTCAGATTTTATAATATTTGAGGGTTTAAAAAAAACAACAAGAAACTCACTCTGATGTTATACTTATTTTTATTACTTGCTGAATCCATATCATAGAAAAGGCAAACCGCTTGTGGTGCAAATTTTTCTCAACACACAAGCGGTAACAGTTTTTTGTTCAACCCTGAGCACGTGATTGTTTTATTTATATCAGCGGTTCGTTTGATGAGAAAACACCTGTTTCATGGCAGTGATGTGTGATCAAGTACATACAGCTCGGTGTTGTTTTAAATTCCAACAACAAAGGAAAAGGTAACAAACATGATTTATTATATATCAGAGGCGTGGTCTGATTTTTTTTGGTCAAAACGTGAATGCATGTTTGAGTGCTATTGACTGGAAAAGTGTGTCGTAGGGCGTGTTAAAGTTTCTTGAAAAGTGTCAATCAGTGTTGTCACGTCTATTCCCGAGATCTCGTGTGTACATACATGACCTTTCTCATACTGGTGATCAGCTGTTTGTACATCATGTCGATCTATTTTCCCAAGAATTTTAAGTTTTTCTAATTATTGATACACATATTTTGGACATTTAATTCCAATTTCCAAGTATTGAGACAGGTAAAAAAATAATTATTTTAAACTGTATCAATACATAGAGTAAATACGGTTGTCTTTAAGGATTTGATTTGTTACAATTTATGGGAGAGTGCCTATAGGCACTCTCCCATAAATTCTAATAAGACAAAGACATGTGGATAAAATTTTGATGGTTAAAAGTTAAAAAATTTATAGTAATTTATATTTTTTATACTTACCAATGACCCAGACTTAGCTGGTGCTAAATTTTACCCCCCAATCCCCAAAATTTGCATCAAAAACCGAAAATTACATGTCCTATATGGACCTCCATACCTTTACTCCACTGTGCATGCGCAGTGTCAAGGAGGTCTCGAAATTGGCGCAATTATCATTCTTACAACCAGTGCCTGGTAAGCGTTATGTACTCAGCGGGGAGGTATGAGTTCCCAACTCGTGGGAGGGCCATCCCCGTCTGGGTCATTGGTAAGTATAAAAAATATATAAATTACTATAAATTTTTTAACATTTTTACACTGTACCAATGACCCAGACTTAGCTGAATAGTAAAAAGGTTGGAGGGCCTAGGACATAAAGGAAACTCCAATAGGCTCAACTACATATAACAGAATTATCCCCTCGAGGAGAAAGGAGAAATAGGCTTTACATGTATCTTTCTTATTTGCATCAAAAAAAAAGAAAGACACAACATCATTCTGTAATTGAGCACAATAACATCAATGATCTCTATTAACCTCCAGTATAACTCGTTATGCTAATTATTTTTAAAGGAAAGCCAATAAATAAAGGAAGTCCAGAGAAATGAGACTCTTTATACTCATTAAAAGTGTCCGAGGATTGTATATTAACGCCCGTATGACACGTGACATATACAAATGCTTCACACCGAGCTACACTTTAAAAATATTACATGGATGAGTTAACATTAGCTTTACACTTTAAAACCATCCCAACACCGACTCAGAGTTACTGACTCCAGAGGAGGTATTCCCTTGCTTTTCACTATAAAGCAGGTGACCTAAGGGAACACGTCCCCCCAACCCCCCCCCCCCCCTCCTTCCCCTTGCCCTGGATCAAATACCCCAGAGTGAAGAGGGCAGCAGGACAGAGTCACTGCCGGAACAGAAAGCCTGCATAACTATAGTTGCAACTGTTTAGTGGACGGCATTCTGAGTAACAGATAATGGACCTAAGATTTCTAAGATGAAAATTCGTGAAAGCGGAACGCTGAGACCAATATGCAGCCTTCATTAGATCTGTAATAGCAACACTATTAGCATAAGCCCAAGATGTAGATAGAACTCTTACTTCATGAGCTGAAATCTTAAGCACAGACTGCTGAGTTGAAGATAATTTATCATAAGCAGTACGGATAGTTAATTGAATCCATCTAGCAATAGAATGGACCGAAATGTGGAGGAAGCTTCCACGGCATGTCCCACAACAGACACCGGAGTAGATTAATCCACAGTCTCTGTGGAGACAGAGATGCTACCAACAGAATTTTGCATTGAGATTGTTTTAACTTGAGCAATATCTGCTGAATTAACAGCGTTGAAGGATATGCATATCCTATCATTCCGTCTCACGAGATCGATAGAGCGTCTACTGCAAACGCTCGAGGATCCGGACATGGTGACACATATGTCTGCAACTGATTATTGAGATGCATCGCAAATAAGTCTATCATTGGCCACTCTCAATGGTAGCAAATCTGATTGAATACTCGTTTGTTGAAAGTCCATTCTGACGGCAACAAGCAACCCCTCTGTGAAAGGGAGTTCGCTAATACGTTCAGACAACCCGGAATATGACGGACCGATAGGAGAACTTGATGTTCTAGTACAAACAGAAGGATTCATTCCGTTAACTTGAATAACAGAATGGAATGAGTGCCTCCCTGGTTCTGAATATAGGCTATTACCGTCGTATTGTCGGACAGAATTTGGATGTGAGCATTCTGAATAACGTTCATCCAATGACGTAGCGCAAGCCAAATTGACATCATTTCTTTGATGTTTATGTGCTTCATTAGGAACTGCGGATCCCAAAGACCTTGGCACTTCAAATCCGTTGGGCTCAATGTTGCCCAGGTGGGTGAATGACTTGGACGGCACCAGATCCGACTTCTCCTCGTTTACTATGAAACCGAGACGTCGGAACAATAGAAGCAGATTCTGCACATCGTTCTGAAGCGTCCAGGTAGGCCGACGTTACCGCAGGCGAATGAGCTCGGAAATGAGTCATTACCGAGTTCATTATTTGAGTGAAAGCCCAGGGCTCTAGATTCAGACCGAAGCACATTGCTCAGAACTGAAACACGACTCCTAGGACGGCGAAGTGAAGATACTTTCTGAACGCCGGATGTACCATGACGTGGAAGTACGCATCCTTGAGATCTCGTAGCATAGTCGTTCACCCGAATGCTCGCTCTGACCGATCGGATAGTCTCCATATAGAATTTTGGAGCCATGATCAGCTTGTTTATCCAGCTCAGATCTATCACTGGACGGAACAAGCCGTCTGGTTTCAGAACCAGAAAAAGATGGCTGTAGAAACCTGTAAACGACTCCCAATTGGTTGAGAAACTCGACAGTCTTCCGCGCACTGGAACACGATAGAGGTTTATACCATCACCTCCTGGACCTGCGAGGCTTGCGGAAGGAGAAACCACGTCTTCCACGGCCCGCACCTCACCCCGTCAACCTAGGGGCATCTGACCGGTTGTCTCGGCCAGTATTACGGCCCCTACCTGAGTCGCTACCCTGATGGTCTCTAGAGTAAGACCTAGAGGACGCATAGGAATCTCTATAGGAACTTCCCTTGGACGTATTCGCCCCAGAAGTGCCTGTCCTACTCTTCTCCGCTGAATCCGACTTTATGGAAGAGGATTTGAATAGCAGAGAGTCTGAAGCTTTCTTAGTTATCTGATCATAGATTGCGGAAAGCTTGCCATCGAAGAGAAGCTCACCGGAGAACGGAGCGACTCTGAGAGAGTTTTTCACCTTACTATCCACGTGCATGGATGTAGTGTAACCAACTCCAGATTTGCCACTGAAAGGGCGGAGTTATACGTGGAGAATGCTATGGCCCTCGAAAGAAATCTTAAGGTTTGTACATCCTGGAATTCTTTTCCTTTGAGACGTAATGATAACGCTCTGGTAAGGTGAACTGCATACGATAATGCGTCTAAACTAGCTCTGTTAGACGATATTGTTGTTTCCATCATGACTGGAATTGACATAGACGACGGTATAGACAATTCTAGGACTTCGGCCTGGTAGTCTAGACGCAGAGGAACTCTCAGAATGCCCTGTCCTACCATTTCGAATTATTCCTTGAATTGATGAACAGCAGATGTAGAGCATTTGCCGATAAGAAACCGGACCTGCCCGTTTTGGTAGCAAGTTTATATATAGCGTCATTCAATAGTTCAAATGTCCATGAGACATTTCTGGACTGTGTCGGAAACTCAAGGATGATGTCCCTAAACCGATTAAAAAATTCTGTGTCCAGTGGCACTATCAGTCTCTTATTTGGCAACGCAGCATTTTGGTTCGTAGGAACAACGTCAGAAAGATAAAGCCGGATGAACTCTATGGCAATTTTATGTTGTTCCGAAAGGGAAAGTTCCAACTCCTCCGTATCCCTTTCGCCATCCTGTCGGACCACTTGTAATTCTTGGTCGTTCGTGCCTGCACCTGCAGTGGAACATACCGACCCAGCTTCCTCAGATAATACCTGATCTGACAGAGTTTCTGTCGGTTGCTGGGATGCTGTGATAATTTGTGCTATCTGCGATAGCACATCCGTAACGGAGGCCTGTGGAGCTGCGGTCTTACAAGATTTAGCCGCTGGAAGCTCCTAGGACGTTGACTCCTGCATACTTCTTTATGCGAACGTCCAGAGTATGAAGGCCTCGTATCCTTGGCTACTGGATGGCGTGACCTGGTCACCATGGAATTCCTGGTCGGCGAGGTTGACTGGATATTACTGGTCACGTAGCCAAGGTGCAGTCATGTGTGCTGCCGTGAGGATGAGGAAGCCAATAGAGCAGTCTCTCCGGACTGTCTATATTCTATATAACGGAGCGTCCCGAGCGGTGGACGTATGCTCTGACTGAGGAACGTTCTGTACCACAACATCTGGGCCCAGATGTTGTTGTACGAGAGAGGGACCTCTCTCGCTCGCAGCCCGGATGGACCTGGACGTGCAAGGAACCGGACTAATAGGCTTCCTCCGTACCATCCTCGTATCCGTCGTCACTGGGTGTGCACATAGTATTTTTATAGTGCTCGCATCACCCAAATCTCCTTCCTGGACCACAACGGACAAACCCGGCTGCCAAGCCATTCGATGAATGGTTGCTACACCGGGAGAGCTAGCGAACGCCAAAGCCGTCGATCCTACTTGGGACCTCTTAGGCAATTGACGTATCTGCATGGGCACTTTTGCCGCTAGCTCTTCATTTTACTGTGACGATGGAAGCACACTTTTCGAAGACATCACAGAAACATTACCCTGTTCTTGTTCCTCAATGAGGCCTATGGAGCCGCGGTCATACATAAATAGCCGCTAGAAACTCCAGGGACGTTCATTCCTGCATTTATATAATATGCGAACATCCCAACTGGGAAGGCCTCGTGTCCTTGGCTAGTGGATGGAGTGACCTGGTCGACGTGGATTCCCTGGTCAGTGAAGCAGGAGCTCCAGGGACGTTCATTCAAGCATTTATATAATATGCAAACGTCCCCTGGAAATCTGTGGTCACATAGCCAAGGTGCGGTCGTGTGTGCTGAAGTGAGGATGAGGAAGCCATTAGAACAGCCACGTCGGACAGGAGAGCAGGAGGATTGGACGTATGCTCTGACTAACAAACAAACATACAACAACATCGTGGTGCAGATGTTGTTGTAAGAGGGAGGGGGCCTCTCTCGCTCGCAGTCCGGATAGACCTGGATGAGCTAGCTACCGGACTGACAGGCTTTCTCTGTACTATCCTCGGATCCGTCGTTGCTGCGTGTGCACGTTCAATGTTTATAGTGCTCGCATCACCCAAACTGCTTCCCTGGACCGCAATGGAAGAACCCGGCTGCCGAGCCATTCGATGAATGGTCGCTACACCGGGCCGACTAGCGGACGATCAACGGCTTCGATCCTACTAGGGACCTCTTCGGCAATTGTCGTATTTCCATGAGCACTTATCCACTAGCCCTGATACTGCAACGACGGAGACACACTTGTTGAAGACATCACGGAAACATCACCCTGTTCTTGTTCTTCTGAAAAAGAGACTGATAAACTAGAGTAACCTTGCGGAGAGAGGACCGGAATGGACCCCTCACCGCTAACAATATACCGTGACACACGTCTCCAACGCTGTCATTCCAATTAGCACACACTGAGCAAGAATTAGTGCGAGTACACTGACTACAAGAAACATAATGAACATGAGAATAAGAGGAATAATTCCTCGCATTACAATTGAACAATATTTTTTCATCTTGAAAAAATATAAACAGTCATAGTACTCACACTAACTCTTGAAACAAAGATACATAATATAATATAATCCATTATAACATTTCGAAAAAATAATTTAAAAAAAAAAAAATTTTGAAAAATTTTCAGAAGAGCCCAAGTTCCCAATGGGAACAATGAGCCCACATGGATCCCAAAAAAGCCTAAGTGTGGACAAAATTTTTAAAACATTTTTAAAAATTAATGCAACACTTCCAGACAATATTAATGTATCTGGCTATGAGCAGAACTAATAGAAGACAAGTAATCACCATCAGAAGTAACCGTTGTCAACATTAGCAAAAGTGAACAGAAACCGGAAACATGACTCCAGGCACTGAAACCATGGCCCAAAATCAGTAACCAATTAAACACTATCCAATGTAAAACAGAGGCTTCCAGAGAAGAAACTTCAGTACATCAGATGGTAGATGCAGAAAACAACACCTAAACACCCAAGGGTGAGGACATAAACATGGGGAAAAAACAGAATAATCATTCTGTTACCAAGCCAAAACTCCCAAGAAATTAGTAAGAAAAAATTCCAAAATTATGCCAAAAGCATGGGAGAATAGCAAGGGGGTTATTAAGGAAAGGGAGAGAGGAAACACTGAACAAACAATGGTAAGTTCATAGCCAGAATGACAAAATAAGGATCATGCCTCGAAATTAGGGAACATGAAATAATTTCGTAAAAAATTTATAAGTTACATCCCTGAACACATTCTGCCTCTGTTTCTTCCTCTTTTCTTTTATTTCATCCTTAGATCCACCATTTCTTTCAAAATTATGTGTCTTGCATCATTTAAACTGAGATTTACAAGCACAAATATCAGTGACATGTTACAGATTTTAGGGCCAAACAAAAAATGATAATTGCACCAATTTCAAGACCTCCTTGACACTGCGCATGCGCAGTGGAGTAAAAGTATGGAGGACCATATAGGACATGTAATTTTCGGTTTTTGATGCAAATTTAGGGGATTGGGGGGTAAAATTTGTGTTTGGCCATAAATATTTAAGCGTTAGCACCAGCTAAGTCTGGGTCATTGGTACAGTATAAAAATACTAATATTTCCTTGCAGTCACTCATGAGATAATTCTAGCACTGACTCAAAGACAGACGATATCCTCTATATTTATTTATCGGATTAAATGACACCTTCAACAGCCAAGATCACATCATGTCCAACAGCTTTTTTGGAGGAGGAAGCCAGAGTACCCACAGAGAACCACTGAGCAGCAGCAAGTATCTGCTGGACCCTCTAACTGTGAACCATCAATGTGCAATATGCCTTAGCACACTGCACCATGCAACATGCTCCTACTTGGGCAATTGGGCATGAGAGTTTTGTCAAAAAAAACAATGCAGATACTGCAGGTCAGCATCGAACGTACAATCTTTCGATCTGAAGTCCAATGCTCTCACTAGGGCCATGCGAAGCTCCACTGCTTTGATTCGATTTTGAATCTTAAGTAGGTATTCAGTTCGATAAAATTGGCTGCCTGATTCATTTCCTCTCGAATCTATTTCATATGTGCGAGTCATCTTCATCATCTCACAAAACATTATAGTTCTGATGGAAATCATACATAAATAATATTGAAATAAAAGACTGAGTGTAACTTTCACTACATTAACATAAATAACATCTTAACACATGCCACCAGCCATGTTAATTCCAATATCACTAGTTCCTACCACAGTTAAATACAGATTTAAGGTTTCCAAGAATGTCGGCAATGAACTGTAATTCTTATGGGGTAATATTCCAATTACATTATCAAGGCATGCCTTCGATGAAGGCATGCATTGATGATACAGTTGGATTATTTTATCAGTCGAGACTTGAGTTGGAACAAATCAGGTTTATAATACCCCAACTCCCATTGTTCTTCTTCACGATGCCACTGATTCGATTTGAGATTCCATTAAAATCGAAAATGTGTGATTCACATGGCCCTAGGTCTTACCAAGGAGCCATTATGCTCCCATATCTTCTATAAACTGGACTTACTTGTGGAAGATGTCTTGTTCAGTATTGAGGTCTATCTGATGTGATAATTTGGCATCAACTTTCTCCTTCAGTTTTTCCTCTAACTGTTGTGATGTCTCCATACAATATTCAGCTGTACACAATATACTACACACTCTACACTGCTCTTCTTCAGTTTGCTTGGTGATCTCCCCTTCCTTTAGTATACTCTGTATTAAACCCGAGGCTGAGGTTATACTATTACTACTCTGACTAGATGTTCTGAAAACAATCAAGACGCCTCACAAAATGACTACTGGTTGTTCTGCTTGGGGTATACTCAGAAGGGGTAATTGCCTCTTTCTTGAAAATTATGGTGATCTGGCATTTGTCTTCTCTGTTACAAGGATCTTGCCATTGGCGATATAGGCTCTGCTGTAATGTTCTACTGTATTATGATCTATGACATGCCCTCTACAGACAAGAAGTATTTTAGGCCTAAAAAATTAAAAATCTGTTTCTCAGGCCCTCCCGCATGGTCCTTTTGGCTGCTGCATGCTCTCTTTTTATAACCAATGTAAACTTTAAAAAAAGTTAAAAAATTTATAGTAATTTATATATTTTTTATACTTACCAATGACCCAGACATAGCTGGTGCTAACTCTTAAAATATAGGGCCAAACACAAATTTTGCCCCCCAATCCCCAAAATTTGCATCTAAAACTAAAGAAAACATGTCCTGAGAGGCCCTCCACACTTCGCCCCTACTGCGCATGTGCAGTGTCAAGGACGTTCCGAAATTGGCGCCATTAATCATTCTAATAACCAGTGCCTGGTAAGCGCTATGTACTCAGCGGGGAGGCAAGAGTTCCCAACTCCTGGGAGGGCCATCCCCGTCTGGGTCATTGGTAAGTATAAAAAATATATAAATTACTATAAATTTTTTAACATTTTTATACTGTACCAATGACCCAGACATAGCTGAATAGTAAAAAGGCTGGAGGGCCAAGGACATAGAGCAAAATGGAATACGCTCAATAAAATAAAATAGAGTCATCCCCTGTAGGGAAAAGAAGTAATAGGCCTTACATGTATCTTTCTTATTTATGATAAATTAGAAAGATACAACACCTTCCAAAAATTGAGCTTCATACATCCATGTACTCAATTAATATCCAATAATCCTTATACTAATAATTTTTAAAGTAAGCCAATAATAAAGTAAGTCTAGAGAATAGAGACTCTTATACTTCTAAAAGTGTGTGAGAATTGCATAATCATGTCCGTTGACATATGCAATATTCAAAAGCTATACTTTAAAAACTAAGACTTGAATGAATTTTATAAACTTAAACTTCTCACTAAACAACCATCCCAATAACAGCTCAGAATTACTAACTCCGGAGGAGGTATCCCCTTGTTTTCATAGTAAAAACAGGTGACCCAAGGGAACACCCTCCCCCCCCCCCCCCCTTTTTCTTGCCCTGGGTCAAAATAGCCCAGAGCGAAGAGGGCAGCCGAACGGAGACACTGCCGAAACAGACAGCCTACCCAGCTATAGTAGCAACTGTTAAGTGAATGACATTCTGAGCAGTAGATAATAGACCTAACAATAGAGGCCTCCAGAAATGGACTCGATATTTCTGAGATAAAATTCATGAATGGATGGCTGAGCGCAATGAGCAGCCTTCAAAAATCTATAATAGCAACACTATTAATGTAAGCCCAAGAAGTAGAAGAACTCTTACTTCATGAGCCGAAATCTTAAGCACAACTGCTAAGCCAATGATATACCATAAGCAGTACGCTAGTTAATAGAATCCATTAACAATAAAATGGAGCGTAACGTCCTACTACTAGACATCAAAGACAGAAGAAGCTTACGCCCTTGTAATAAACAGATATCTGTTTATAAATACATAAACTGTACCCGGAAAGAGTAAAGGCCTATGCCCATACGAAGACGGAAGGACCTTAAAATAATAGGTTCCGGATAATAGGAGACTAACTCTTATGCAACAATCCAACCTAAATAGTAACGGAAGTATTGATTCCGAAACTATGAAAGTGAAAATCATCCATCGATAGTGCATGAAACTCACTGACTCTACAGTAAAAGAGAAACCAACAGAATTACTGTCTAAAAGGTCAGAATTTGAAAACTACTGTTTCCAGAGGCTCAAATGATTACTTAGCTAAAAAAGAACCTGAAGTTAAAATCCGAATAGGAATTTAATCTAAAGATTCTAAGTCTATTTATCAAAAAGTTACTAACTGACTTAGATAAAGAGACAAAAGACTCAATTGTAAACTATCGTAGAGTGCATAGGTATGAGGTAACATAAACCTATAACCTAAATAACAACAGGCTGCAGTAGATCTTGTGAAACAAGTATACTAAAAAATAGCAATGAGTAGTATGGAGGGATCAACCATATAAACATAATGATCCCTACACCACGACGGAAGAGCCTCCACTTTAGTCGCATAGAATAGCGAAGAAGAGGATCTCCTATAGTAAGAAATCGCGTCCAAAGCTCGTCCAGTACAGTGCTTACAATGCAATACGGACCACACAACGGAATACATGAAGGTTGCGACCTTGCTGGTTGTGATAAAGATGACACGATTTACCCAGTGAAAAAAGATCCTCACATAGAGGAAGATTTCACGTTAAGATCCACAGTAGACAAGAGAGTAAATTACTCATGATCTCTGTGAAGATAGAGATGCTATCAACAGAAATGTATTGTGGTTGTTTATCTTAGCAAAACCTGCTAAAACAACAGCGCCGGAGGATACGCGTATCCTATCATTCCGTCCTATAGATCAATAGAGCGTTAACAGTATTAGCTCAGAGATCTGGACAAGCCAACACATACGTCTGCAATTGATTAGCAAGCTGTGTCATAAATAAAACATCATTGGGCGCTCCCATAGATAGCAAATCTGATTGAATACTTGTTTGCTGAGAGTCCATTCTGACAGCAACAAGCGACCCGTAAGAGAACGGGAGTGCGATAAAACAATCAGACGACCCAGAATATGACGGACCAAAACTGAACTTGGTGTACTATAACCAACAGACGGATTCTTTCCATTAAATTGAATAACGGAAACGAAAGAGTGCCTCCCTGGTTCCGGAGATACGCCACTACTGTCGAATTAAAGGACAGGAATTTGGGCATGCGTTTCTGAATAATGTTCATGCAATGACATAAAGCAAGCCTAAAAAACATTATTCCGCGGAAGTTAAACTGATAGCTAAAAGACTGCGGAACCCAAAGACCCTGGCACTTCGAATCCGTAGGGATCAGTATATATCCCAATCTGTTTGACTGGCAACCGTCATAACAGCCACACTCGGGTCCGGCAACTGCGGCGGCACTCTCTGAGTCAACCACCGAATGTTTGCCCCAGTCTGAATCTCTTGTAACACTAGATAGACAAGAGAATGTATAAATCAAGCAATTCATGGATTGCCGGAAAGTTGCCGTCGAAGAGAAGCTCCTCCGAGAACGAAGCGACTCTGAGAGAGTTCTTAACCTACTATCCACGCGTGGATGTAGCTAGGGCTGCATCACGTCTAACCAACTCCAATCAGCCACTGAAGGGCGGAGTTATACGTGAACAAACTACTGCCCTCAAAAGAAATTACATTGAGAATAATATCCCGTAAATCTTTTCTTGAAGACGTAATGATAACGCCTCAGTAAGGCGGATTACGTATAACAAAGCGTCTAAGTTAAGTCTACTATACATAATGTCGTTCCCAACATTGAAATTGGAAAAGACATAAACGGCGAAAAAGAATATATGCAGTCTTTAATCACACCGTCTAGACGCATATGAACTCTCGGTATGCCCTGTTCTGCCAAAATAAACTATATGTAAAAAAGATAAAATGGCAGAAATGAGCCACGCGGACAAGAAACTAAACTATCATGCTTAGTAGCAGGCTTGTATATATATATAAATATATAGCGTCGAAAAATAAAACACATGTTGTAATGACAATATTGGACTGCGTCGGTAAGTCAGGGACAAAGTCCCTGTACCGATCGAAAAATCCGAGTCCAATGACGCTATAAGTCTCTTATCCAAGATCGCAGCAATGAAGTCCGAAAAATAATCACTGGAAGAAATGCCAGAAGATATGAAAGGCATCTTCCGATACTACTAAAGGGAAAACTCGAAATCTTTCGAATCCCTTTCGCCATCCTGTCGGACCCTATAAAGCGTTCGGTCGTCCGTAGCTTGATGCAACCGCGGACCGCACCGACCCAGCGCCGTCGGATAATTCCTGATTCGACCGAGAAACCGTCAATTGCTGGGATGCTGCGAAACAACTGTGCTAACTCGGATAGCACGTCCGTCACTGAGGCCTGAGGAGCAGCGGTCTTACGATGCATTGCCGCAGGAAGCTCCGAGATCGTTACCCCGTGCATACTTCCAATATGCGAGCGAACGGAGTGTATAGGCCTCGTGTCCCTTGGCTACCGGATGGCGCGACCTATTCGCTGTGGAATCACTGAATGCCGAAACTGATCGGATACTCGAGGTCACGTAGCCAATGTGCGGTCGTGTGCCCTGCTGTGAGGATGAGGAAGCATTAAAGACAGTCTCTCGGACTGTCAATATAACGGAGCGTCCCGAGCAACGGACATATGCTCCGAATGTAAAATATCTGAACCACAACATGCGGTCCCCTATGTTGTTGGCTTCCTCCGATCTGTCCTCAATCTGCCGTCACTGGGTGAGTACTAAAGTAATTAAAGTGCTCGCATCACCCAAATCTCCTTCCTAGACCGCAACGGACGAACCCGGCAGCCGAACCATTCGATGAATGTACGCTACACCGGGTGAGCTAGCGAATGTCACTCCGTAAGCGATAGACATATTCCATGAGCACTTATTGCCGCTAACTCTTCATTAACTATGACGACAGAGGCACACTTTTGAAAGACATCTCCATAACTCTTCGAACAAGAAACCAGAAATGCTTGGATAGCAAGCATAAAATAATAATATATATAGCGTCGTTCAATAATTCGAAAGTTTGTGTGACATTATGGGACTATGTCGGAACTGAGGGACGATGTCCCTGAACCGAACCAAAAATTTCTAAGTCCACCGACGCTATCAGTTTCTTATCCGGCATCGCAGCATATGTTGTTCCGAAAGGGAAAGCTTTTTTATCCACCGAATCCCTTTCGGTATCCCGTCGGACCGGATGAAACTTTCGGACGTCCGTACCCGCTTCCGCGGAGCGTCCCGACCCAGCATCGTCGGATAAAATATATGCGACAGATTCAGTTGATGCTGGGATGCTGCGATAAACTGTGCTATTAAGGAAAGCACGTCCGTTCCCGAGGCCTGTGCAGTAGCGGACTTACGATGCATTGCCGCTGGAAGCTCCGTGTACGTTGACTCCCGCATACTTCCTATGCGAACGTCCGGAGTCTGCAGGCCTCGAGTCCCCGGCTACCGACCCAGCGCTGTCGGATAATTCTCGATCCGACACCGTTTCTGTCGGCTGCTGGGATGCTGCGATAAACTGTGCTATGTGCACAAGAATGTCCGGCGTCGAGACCTGCGGAGGCGCAGTCTATCGCTGCTTCGCCGAGGGCAGCTCCGCATCAGATGGCTCCCGCATACTGTTCCTATGCGAACGTCCGGAGTCCATCGGTCTCGAATCCCTGGCTGCCGGATGGTGTGACCTGGTCGCCGAAGAATCCTTGATCGGCGAAGCTGGTAATATATCGGCGGTCACGCAGCCAAGGTGCGGTCGTGTGCGCTGACGAGAAGAGGAAGCCTTAGCAGTCTCATCGGACTGCCTATACAACGGAGCGTCCCGAGCGACGGACGTATGCTCCGCTAACGACACATTTGTACCACAACATCTGGGGCCAGATGTTGTTGAACGAGAGAGGGGCCTCTCTCGCTTGCCGTCCGGATGGACCGGAACGAGCTATGAACCGGACTAAAAGGCTTCCTCCCTTCTCCCTCCGATCCGCCGTCACTGGGTGTGCATTAAGTTAATTTTATAGTGCTCGCATCACCCCAAAATTCCTTCTAGACCGCAACGGACGAACCCGGCTGCCGAACCATTCGGTGAATGGACGCTACACCGGGCGAGCTAGCGGACGTCAAAGGCCGTCGAACCTACTAGGGTCCTCTTAGGCAATTGGCGTATTACATGAGCACTTTTCCGCTAGCCCTTCATTAATTGTGACGACGGAGGCACACTGTTGGAAGACATCACAGATACATCACCCTAATCTTGATCGTCTGAAATAGAAATTGATAAAGTAGAGTGACCCTGCGGGGAAAGGACCGGAGTGTCCAAATCCCCAACAACATACCGTGACATACGCTTCCCATATTGTCATCGAAATCATACGATACAGAACCGGAGTTAATGCGAGTACACTGACCACATATAGAATGATAATAAGGTCAGAGGAAGACTTCCTCTTAAAACAATTGATCAATATCCTTTCAATGTGAAAAGAAAACAAGTCCTGGTACTTGCACTAACCCCTGGCAATCAAAATACATAATAATAATATGATCCATTAATATAGAAAAAATAATTGAAATCAAAATATTTTGAAAAAATATTTTTTCAGAACAGCCCAAGTTTCTGAAAAGTAACGTTGAGCCCCAATGGATCCCAAGCCTAAGTGTGGACAAAAATTTTAAAAATATTTTAAACCATTTATTCAACACTTACGAACAATAATAATGTATCTAGTTATGATTGAAATAACATAAAGATATTATTATTTAGAAATCCCCCCCTCACACAGAGGGCTGTTGTAAATGTAAACAATGAGTGTAAAAACACTAAAATAAGACTCCAGGCACCCAGGCCCGAAATCAGTTACCAAAAATACACCATCTGATGCAAAACAGAGACTTCCAGGGAAGAAACTGCAGAACATCAGATGGTAGATGCAGAACACAACGCCTAACCACCCGTAGGTGAAGACGTAAACATGGGGAAAGAACAGAATTCATTCTGTTATTCAGCTAAACTCCCAAGAAATTTTAGTAATAATAATTACAGAAATTATGCCAAAAGCATGGGAGAATAGCAAGGGGGAACTTAAAGGACAGGGAGAGAGGAAAAACACTTGAAAAAACAGTGTAACTAAATAATCAGAATGACAACAAAATGGCTGCTGCCTTGAAAATAGGTAACTTAACATAATTTCATTAAAAAATTTTAAGTTACAGCCCTGATAATATTCTGTCACACATTCTTTTCCTCTCCTCCTTTTCTATCCTCCTTAGAATCACCATTTCACTAATATTTATGTGTCTGGCATCATTTAAACTGAGATTTAAAAGCACAAAGATCAGTCAGATGTTAACTGATGAAGGGCCAAACTTAGAATGATTAATGGCGCCAATTTCGGAACGTCCTTGACACTGCGCATGCGCAGTAGGGGCGAAGTGTGGAGGGCCTCTCAGGACATGTTTTCTTTAGTTTTAGATGCAAATTTTGGGGATTGGGGGGCAAAATTTGTGTTTGGCCCTATATTTTAAGAGTTAGCACCAGCTATGTCTGGGTCATTGGTACAGTATAAAAATATAATAATTAAATAGTTTATGTCTGATATCTTACCCAAGTTAAGAAAATTGATAAATTTGTCCCTTGAGTGCAAGAAGGCTTTGCAATGCTTTAGCATTGCAAAAGCTTCCTTGCACTCAAGGGACAAAATGCATCACCACCCATGCTATTCTGTAGATTACGAGGCCTAAAACATAAACCAAGAACATGAACTTTTGATGGCAAAGAAATAATTACAGAAATAAAAATTAAATAAAAAAACGTTCGCCCAAGTGCAATTTTATAAATAATGGCCTGAGAAACAGAAGATCTACTTTGTGTGGCCTTAGAAAAAGTTAAAAAATTTATAGTAATTTATATATTTTTTATACTTACCAATGACCCAGACTTAGCTGGTGCTAACTCCACAAAAACCAGGGCCAAACACAAATTTTGCCCCCCAATCCCCAAAATTTGCATCCAAAACAAAAAGAAATCATGTCCTAAAGGACCTCCATAGTACGACTCTACTGCGCATACGCAGTGACGCAGTCGTCCCGAAATTGGCGCCAAATATCATTCTTACTGGCAGTGCCTGGTCAGCGCTATGTACTCAGCGGGGAGGCAAGAGTTCCCAACTCAGGGAGGGCCATCCCCGTCTGGGTCATTGGTAAGTATAAAAAATATATAAATTACTATAAATTTTTTAACATTTTTATACTGTACCAATGACCCAGACTTAGCTGAATAGTAAACAGGCTGGAGGGCCTAGGACATAGAGGAAAATCCAATAAGCTCAATTATAAAATAAAGAGGTAACCCCTTAAGGAGAAAAGGAGTATTAGGCTTTACATGTATCTTTCTTATTTAATATTTAAATTAGAAAGATACACTACCCTTAATAATTGAGCACAATAACATTCATGTTCTCTATTAACATCCAGTATAACCTTTATACTAATTATTTTTAAAGCAAGCCAATAAATAAAGTAGTCCAGAGAATTGAGACTCTTTATAATCATTTAAAAGTGTCCGAGTATTGTATATTAAAGCCCGTTTGACACTTGACATATACAAATGCTTCACACCGAGCTACACTTTAAAAATAAGACATGAATGAAATTAAACATTAATATTACACTTTAAAACCATCCCGGAAGCGACTCAGAAATACTGTCTTGGAGGAGGCATTCCCTTGCTTTTCACTATAAAGCAGGTGACCTAAGGGAACACCCGCCCCCCCCCCCCCCCCTTCCCCTTTCCCTGGGTCAAATAGCCCAGAGCGAAGAGGGCAGCCGAACGGAGACACTGCCGGAACAGAAAGCCTGCATAACTATAGTTGCAACTGTTTAGTGGACGACATTCTGAGCAACAGATAACGGACCTAAACAATGCAGGTCTCCAGAAATGGACTCAATATTTCTGAGATAAAAATTAGTAAATGTGGATGGCTGAGACCAATAAGCAGCCTTCATTAAATCTGTAATAGCAACACTATTAGCATAAGCCCAGGAAGTAGAAAGAGCTCTTACTTCATGAGCAGAAATCTTAAGCACAGACTGCTGAGAAGAAGATAAATCTTCATACGCAGTACGGATAGTTAACTGAATCCATCTAGCAATAGAATGGACTGAAATGTCCTTTCTATTAGGCATCAAAGACAGAAAGAAACGTTTCCGTCCCTTTCTGATGAACTGAGATCTCTGTTTATAGATACGTAGTGCTCTAACAGGACAGAGTAAAGGCCTACGCCCGTCTGAAGACGGAAGAGCCTTAATAACAATAGGTTCCGGATATTTATTAGGAGCCTGATTCTTAGCTAAAAAACCCACATTAGTAGTGAAGGTGATAGTGTTCCCAACACTACGATAATGAGAATCATCCACCGATAGTGCATGAAGCTCACTGACTCTTCTGGCAGAAGAGAAAGCTAAGAGAAAAGCTGTCTTATAAGATAAGAATTTGAAATCTACTGTCCCAAGAGGTTCAAATGGCTTTTCCTTCAATTTAAGGAGAACCCAAGCTAAATTCCACTTAGGAATTAATCTAAGAGTTCTGGGTCTATTTATCGAAAAGTTTCTAACCAATTTCGATAAAGAGACATTAGATCCAATTTGTAAACTATCATGATGTGCATAGGTATCAGATAACATAGATCTATAACCCTTTATAGTAACAGGTTGCAGTTTGATTTCGTCAAACAAGTATACTAGAAAGTTAGCAATGTCTGGTATAGAGGGATCAAATATATCAACAGAATGATCCCTACACCAACGACGGAAAACCTTCCACTTAGCCGCATAGTTTAGCGAAGAGGAGGTCCTCCTACAGTTAGAAATCGCGTCCACTGCTCGTCCTGTAAAGTGCTTGCCATGCAAGAAGGACCGCACAACGGAAAAACGTGAAGGTTGAGACCTTGCGGGTTGTGATGTAGTTGGCGCGATTTCCCCTGCCAAAGAAGATCCTCTCGTGGAGGGAGCTTCCGCGGTAGGTCCCACAACAGACACCTGAGTAGATTTATCCACGGTCTCTGTGGCGACAGAGAAGCTACCAACAGAATCTTGCATTGAGATTGTTTTATCTTTAGCAATACTTGTTGAATTAACGGCGCTGGAGGATACGCATATCCTATCATTCCGTCCCAAGGGATCGATAGAGCGTCTACTGCAAATGCTCTTGGATCCGGACACGGGGACACATACGTCTGCAACTGATTGTTGAGATGTGTCGCAAACAAGTCTATCATTGGCCGTTCCCATTGGTAGCAAATCTGATTGAATACTTGTTTGTTGAGAGTCCACTCCGACGGCAACAAGCGACCCTTTCGTGAAAGGGAGTCTGCTAGCACATTCAGACGACCCGGTATGTGACGGACCGAAAGAAGAACGTGATGTTCCAACGCAAACAGAAGGATTCTTTCCGTTAGATTGAACAACGGAACTGAATGAGTGCCTCCCTGATTCCGTATATACGCCACTACTGTCGTATTGTCGGATAGGATTTGGACATGAGCATCGTGAATAATGTCCATCCAGTGACGTAACGCAAGCCAAATTGACATCATTTCCTTGATGTTTATGTGCTTGCACAGGAATTGCGGATCCCAAAGACCCTGGCATCTCGAATCCGTTGGGATTAATGATGCACCCCAACCTGTTTGACTGGCATCCGTCATAATGGTAAAACTCGGATCCGGCAACTGCAGCAGAACTCCTTGAGTTAACCACTGAATGTTTGCCCAAGTCTGAATCTCTTGTTTCACTTGATCTGACAAGAGAACGTCTACATCGAGCGAATGAATTTTCACACTCCAATTCTGAGTCAGGAAAATTTGAAGAGGCCGTGTGCGTAGCCGTCCCATCGGAATGAGATCCGCGGCGGCTCCGCACAGACCTATCAGTCTCATAAATTCTCTCGCCGTGACTTTGTCTGTATTCAGACAATAGCGAGCGTAACAACTGACTAATTTCGCTCTGGTTAACGGTAGACGAACGAGATTGTTGTGCGTCTCGAAGCTCATTCCCAGATGAGTGAATGACTTGGACGGCACCAGATCCGACTTCTCCTCGTTTACTATGAAACCGAGACGTCGGAGCAATAGAAGAAGATTCTGAACATCGTTCTGAAGCGTTAACTCGTTGCCGTACCTCTGAAGAATGTCGTCCAGGTAGGCCGATGTTACCGCAGACGAATGAGCTCGGAAGTAGATCATTACCGAGTTCATTACCCGAGTGAAAGCCCAGGGTGCTAGATTCAATCCGAAGCACATGGTCCGGAACTGATACACCACTCCTAGGACTGCGAAGCGTAGATACTTTCGGAATGTCGGATGTACCATGACGTGAAAGTACGCATCTTTGAGATCTATGCTCGTTGCATAATCGTTCACCCGAATACTCGCTCTGACCGATCGAATCGTCTCCATATAAAACTTCGGAGCGACGATCAGCTTGTTTATCCAGCTCAAATCTATGACTGGACGGAACGAGCCGTCTGGTTTCGGAACCAGAAACAGATGGCTGTAGAATCCCAGCGATTCCTGGTTTTCTACGACCTCTACCGCGTTCTTCATTAAAAGAGACTGCACCTCTGATAGCAGAGCGTCTCTTTTCTGAGGGTTTGACGGAAGATGAGTCCACTTTGGACTTCGAGTTAATGGAGGCTTTCGTTTGAAGGATATCTTTAGACCTTCCGAAGTCACTCCTCTCACCCACGGGTCGTCCGTAATCGACGCCCACTCTTGAGAAAAACTCGACAACCTTCCGCCAACCGGAACGCGATAGAGGTTTGAGCCATCACCTCCTGGATCTGCGAGGCCTGCGGTAGGAGAAACCACGTCTTCCACGACCCGCACCTCGCCTCGTCGACCTCGGGGCATCCGACCGATTGTCCCGGCCTGAAGGACGTCCCGAACGAGAGTCGCTATCCTGACAGTCTCTCGAATAAGAGCTAGAGGACGCACCGGAACCTCTATAGGAACCTCTCTTGGGCGGATAAGACCCAGAAGTGCCCGCCTTATTCGTGTCTGCTGTATCCGACCTTTTAGGAGCGGATCTAAACAACAGAGAATCACTAGCTTTCTTTTTAATATTATCATAAATAGCGGAAAGCTTGCCGTCAAAGAGAAGATCTCCTGAGACCGAAGCGACTCTAAGAGAGTTCTTCACTTTAGAATCCACTAGTGTGGATGTAGACAGGGCTGCGTCACGTCTAACCAACTCCAGATTTGCCACTGAAAGGGCGGAGTTACACGTGGAATAAGCTACTGCCCTTGAAAGAAGTCTTAAGGAGGATTGTATATCCTGAAACTCTTCCCCTTGAAGACGCAGTGATAACGCCTTCGTAAGGTGATCTGCGTAAGATAAGGCATCTAAATTGGCTCTGTTAGACGCAATAGCTGTTTCCAACACTGCGGTTGGAATAGAAGCTGACGACGGTAATGATAGCTCTAAGTCTTCCGCCTCGTCGTCCATACGCAGAGGAACTCTCGGTATACCCTGACCTGCCGTGTCGAATTTATTCCTTGCATTAATGAAAGGCAGGTTGAGAGTATTTGCGGACAAAAAACCTGCTTTCCCCGTCCTGGAAGCAAGTTTAAAAATAGCGTCGTTCAATAATTCAAATGTTCTTGCAACATTATTGGACTGCGACGGAAACTCGGGAGCGATGTCCCTGAACCGCTCGAAAAAATCAGAGTCCAATGACGCTATAATTCTCCTGTCCGGAAGCGCAGCAGTCTGGCCCGACGGAACAACTTGAGGAAGAAAGTGCCGGATGAAGTCCACGGCAGCTTTGTGTTGTTCCGAAAGGGATAGCTCCAATTCATCCGTATCCCTTTCACCATCCGGTCGGACCTCCCGATGTTCCCGGTCGTCCGCTCCCGATGCTTCGGCGGAGCGTACCGACCCAGCGCCGTCGGACGTATGCTCCGCTAAAGACACATTTTGTACCACAACATCTGGTCCCAGATGTTGTTGTACGAGAGAGGGGCCTCTCTCGCTCGCGGCCCGGCTGGACCTGGACGAGCTAGGAACCGGACTAAAAGGCTTCCTCCGTTCTCGTTCACTATCCGCCGTCACTGGGTGTGCATCTATTATTTTTATAGTGCTCGCATCACCCAAAATTTCCTCTTGGACCGCATCGGACGAACCCGGCTGCCGAACCATTCGGTGAATGGACGCTACACCGGGCGAGCTAGCGGACGACATTTGTCTAATCTCCATGAGCACTTTTGCCGCTAGCTCTGTATTTATTTGTGACGACGGACGCACACTTGAAGAAGATAACATGGAAACATCACCCTGTTCTGGTTCCTCTGAAATAGAAACTGAGAGAGTAGAGTGACCTTGTGGAGAAAGAGCCGGCATCGCTCTTTCTCCAGAAACAACATATCGTGACACACGTTTCCAATGTTTCTCATCCCAATGTTCACATACAGGACAGGGATTAATGCGAGAACACTGACTACAATTAATGCAATAATCATGAAAGTCAGAGGAAGATTTCTTCCTATTACAATTTGAACAAGTTCCCTTCATTGTGAAAGAACAACAATAAGTCCTAGTTACTCGCAAAAACCCCTGACACAAAGATACATAATAACATGATCCATTAATAAATGAAAAAACAATTGCAAAACAAAATAATTTTGAAAAAATATTTTTTCAGAGAAGCCCAAGTTGCTGAAAAGTAACGTTGAGCCCCGATGGATCCGATGGCAAAGTGTGGTCAAAAATTTTAAAATTATATAAAATAATTAATGAGACACTTTCGGATAATATAAATGTATCTTATAATGAGATAAACTGCCTCAAAGGCAAACAGCCCCCCTCAAAAAAGGCTGTTGCCAATGAAAACAAACAGTGTAAACACAGAAGAAAACATGACTCCAGGCACTGAAAAAACTGGCCCGGAATCAGTCATCAATTACACTCTATCTGATGCAAAACAGAGACTCCCAGGGGAGAATCTGCAGAACATCAGATGGAAGATGCAGAACACAAACGTTATACACCCATGGGTGAAAACGTAACTATGGGGAAAATAACAGAAAACATTCTGTAACCAAGCAACTCTCCCAGGGAATTTTTAGAAATGAAACTTCTCAAAAATATGCCAAAAGCATGGGAGAATTGCAAGGGGGGACTTTAGAAGGTTAGGGGAGAGGAAACACTGAATAAGCAGTGCAACAATTAGCAAGAATGACAACAAGAGGCGTTTGCCTCGAAAATAGGCAACTTAACATAATTTCAACAAAAAATTTTAAGTACAGCCCTGATTATTTTTTGCCACTTCTTTTTTCCTCTCCTCCTTCTATCCTCCTTAGAATCACATTTTCTCCAAGAATTACGTGTCTGGCATCCTTTAAACTGAGATTTACAAGCACAAAGATCAGTGAGATGTTGACTGATGAAGGGCCAAACAGAGAATGATATTTGGCGCCAATTTCGGGACGACTGCGTCACTGCGCATGCGCAGTAGAGTCGTACTATGGAGGTCCTTTAGGACATGATTTCTTTTTGTTTTGGATGCAAATTTTGGGGATTGGGGGGCAAAATTTGTGTTTGGCCCTGGTTTTTGTGGAGTTAGCACCAGCTAAGTCTGGGTCATTGGTACAGTATAAAAATATATTTTTATAAGCATATGTATATATACTACTCAAAGTTTGCTAAGCACCACATATTTGACACATCATTGTGAAATTTGCTTGTGACATATTTGCGATATTTTTGGTGGATATAACTGAGGAATGTATTGAGATGGTCCTCAGTGTTTACATTAATTCTCTTGACAGGCAGACTGTTCTTGACAGTCATGGAAAGCATGTACCCCTTGATTTCCATGATGTTTTGTGTACTGTCTACATGTACATGACATGTGTAGGGTATTCAATCTTCATTTCAACAACAAACTCTTGTGATTTAATGACTGAATATGGTGAATGCAAAAATGTTAGAAGACATTTGTCTGAAGCAGACATGTGGCAGGCTGTAGGGATGGTGGAGCAAGAGGCTACCCATCATCAGGTTGGTGAAGCCCTTGGTGTGCACCATATGGTGATCACCAAAGCCTGGGCTAGATTTCAGCAGTATGGCACACCAGTAAGATGGCATGGTGGTGGCAGAGACAGGGCAACACCTGCAGCTGAAGACCAGTTTTTGATCATTCAGGGGCGTAGGAACCGCTTTGCCACATCAACCCAGCTTCGCGGTAACCTTCAGAATGCATCCGGGGTAAATGTTTTGACACAGACTATCCGGGCAAGGTTGCACGAACATGGTCTCTGATCGAGAAGACCATGTATTAGCATCCCACTGCCCCAGAACCACCACCAGACCCGATATGAATGGGCCATGGACCATGTTGGATGGACCAGAGAAGATTGGCGACCTGTTCTTTTTACAGATGTGTCAAGGTACTGCCCAGACTACACAGATATGCGTTTTGAGGTATGGAGAAAACAAGGAGAGCGATTCCATGCAGCCAACATTGCCGAGCATGACTGCTATGGTGGGGGATCAATAATGGTCTGGGGTGGCATTAGCTAGGATGGACGTACAGAGCTCTCTGTCCTTGACTGTGGTACAGTGACTGCACAGCGGTATACTGATGAGATCCTGGATGCCCACATCAGATTGTATGCAGGTGCAGTGGGTGATAGATTAATTCTGATGGACGATAATGCCCATCTCTCATGTTGCCCATGCTGTACGGGATTACTGACAGAGGGAGGGGATTGAGCATATGGACTGGCCAGCAAGATCCCCTGACCTCAGTCCAATTTCCAGTCCAAACACGTCTGGAATGAGTTGTAGCTTGCAATTTCAGCCAGCCAAGAAGTGTCCAGGAGCTTGGTGCCATGCTGGTCCAAGAATGGAACAGCATCCCACAAAGGACCATCAGAAACTTGACTGGGAGCATGAGAAGGCGATGTCAAGCTGTAATTAACAGTAATGGATCTCATACTCGAAAATGAACCCATATCAGTTCGCTCCGTCAACTTTTTGGCAAATTTGAAAAATTTCCTCTTTTACCAATAATATCCATTTTCCATGGTTATAGTATTCAAAAGCTAAAAAATAATGTCAAACACAAACAAAATCTAAAACATAAAATAGGTAGTTGGATATTCTTGGTGCTTAGCAAACATTGAGTAGTATATATATGTCTATGGTTCCACCTTTTAAACACAGGAACCTTAATCAATGGAAGATCGCTGAAGATGATACTGCTCAAATTTAATTATATATCGCCAATGTCAAGCAGGAACTAGAAACTGTTTTAGCACACTAAAACATATGTCTCGCCTTCCTTTCCTTAATGCACTTCAAATTATATATACATGAATAATATTGACAATCATACCAAATATCTAAGGTCTAGCTCAAAAGAGAGAGAAAAAAAAAAGGACATAAATCTGACCTTCAGGTCAAAGGTCAAGGTCATATGAAGGTCACTATGGTACGCGACACACTGGGTCATGGTGATACAACCACATGCCAAATATCTAAGGTCTAGGTCAAAAGACAAAAAAGTTATGCCCCGGACAAAGTTTCCCTTAAAAGGCACATAAATCTGACCTTCAGGTCAAAGGTCAAGGTCACATGAAGGTCACTATGGTACATGACACACCAGCTCATGGTGATACATCCACATGCCAAACATCTAAGGTCTAGTTCAAAAGACAAGAAAGTTTTGCCCTGGACAAAGTTTGTATGAGAAGAAGAAGAAGAAGAAGAAGAAGGAGAAGAAGAATATGCACTAAAACAATATGTCTCCCTTCTGGGAAGGGGAGACATAATTCCACCAGAATAGTGCTGGGCCCAAGCCACTGAACTGAAAACTGTAAAGTTTTTTGGAAGTTGGCCCCCCAGGGGAGTCGATCCCAGCCACCCAATAGCCTATATATTTGGATAAAGATCTGTCAATGAAATATGATACAGCAAGGAAGTTGTGAATTGGACAAACAAAATGTTGATGATGGATGACAAAATATTGTAATGAGACCTTCACCTTGAGGATACAGACCCGATACATGACACACCATCTATTCATACACATGTTGATAAAAATTTTGCCCATCCCATTATAATGGCCCCCCCCTCTCCCCCCCCCCCCCCCCCCCCCGCCACAATGTAATTTGAACAAACTTTATCCTAGCAACAATATCAGACTTTAAATCCTCATTCAATTCGTCTTAACTGGTCAAGTGCTGGAAGCCCATACTCCCACCACCCCTCCCATACCCCCATGGAAACCCACATCTTCATTTTTATCAAATAATTCTGGCATGATATGTATGTATTTTTGAAAATATTCAGTGTATCTGTTGTAAATCTAAAGTCAGTAAGGGACTTTATAACTGATATACAAAACCAAACTTCAAGAAAATATTCCATCGAACGCAACTTATGTGCATTTTCAAGGCCAACAATTTAGGAAAACCAACTGGATGAATGAGAAATTGGTTATCTAAAAAACTGTAATTTTCAGGCCTGTGGCATATCTCATAAATTAATAATTCCTCACATTTATCTTGAGTATATAAATTGTTTGTTCAGTTTTTAAGCATTTAAAAGGAGTAATAAATTACCAATTATTCGACTAAGGAAATACATATCAATTTTGCCATAAGTGATTGAAAGTCGTTTAACCCTTTACCCAACGTAATGACCAAAACCGACCAGCGCTATTCTAAAAAATCGCCAATTAATTTTCATTTTTTGTCTCAAAAGCATAGGTTATGACCCCTCTTTTGAACGAGCTCATCGATCTCGTTCCAATGAGGGGTGATGACCGATGTTTTTGAAACAAAAAATGAAAAAAAATAATTATTCAAGAATTTTGTTTGCAAGTGCCGTCTACTGTTCAATTTAGGTAAAGGGATAAGTGAATATTTTTTACAAGCCCTAATTTTGATACTTCGACATCAGTGTTCAAAGAATTAAAGAAACTTTCTTCTCGCTGCATCATGTTGAAACAGTTTAAATATGCACACTAAGACATGATTTTTACAAATTAGAGTTGCATGCAAACTGAATCTAGAGGACAACAAATGTCAAATGATTCTGAGCATAAGATTTTTGTGAAAAGATTTTTAAAATTTTTTCTTAGATCATCTGTATAAAAAGTAAGGAGTACTGAATGTAGAGATGGGGGAGGGGGGTAGTATTGGAATTTTGAGTTTGGTATCAATTTCGGTATTTTTAGGTGGGTATACCTCGGTATAGGTTCAATATTCGGTATATGACTGAGATTTGCTGATAGTACCAAAGAGGAATTCACATCAGGAACAACTGAATATGTTGTTGTAGTGCCAATGAGCTCAACAGTGGCATTCTTTTATGACTACAAATCATATCTATTGTTATTTTGTGACTGTTCTAAATTCACCTTAATGTTTAAAGACCTACTTCAAGCTTTTATGATCTTAAAAGCATGTACCCTGACCATACATGCCATCTTTAGGAGGTCCTGTTGACAATAGACCAAACATCTGGGCAGTAGGGCTGCACAGTATATCGATAAACCGATATATACCAGTATTCAAACCAATATCGAATGAATACCGGTGTAATTACAAAAATATTGGTTTATCGTCATTATTTATTTACCCACAATTTCATTTTCAAGATGTCTTGAGTTTTTTAACTGTAGCCCCAAATGAATAATATTATCCCTTTAGCCAAGGAATTGTCTGCTTGTGCCCTTGTAATATACAAATACAGCAGTTGAAAAAATAATTTCAAAAATTTCAACAAAACTATATCATGTGACCCCTCATTGTAACGAGCTCGTTGAGCTCATTACAATGAGGGGTCACATGATATAGTTTTGTTGAAATCTTTGGGGAAAATCTGATAAACTAATTTTGAAAATAATAAATTTTGATATTGTCTGCGTTGGGTGAAGGTTTTTCGAACCTCATCATCAAGGCATGCTAATTTGTTCCGACTGTGATGCCTCGAGTCTCGATTGTGGTGCTTGTGTTCATATATCTGAACAGTTTTCGATATACCAGTATACCACGGTATTTTTTTGAATACCGATACCGGTATTCAGTTTTGAATATCGTGCAGTGGGCAGTGAGTTCTAGTCAGGCACCCAAGACTTGACTAGAAATCACTGCTAAGCAATTGGGCATGTACAGGTTGCAGTCTAGTGGGAATTCAGGACAGCTGCCCAGTCCATTGGGGGTTAACAAAACTGAAAAGAAAATCAGTCTCTTCTTGTTCTACTGGATAGTAGCCACCATCAATATTTTGATTATTCTGCTACTTTTTGGCAGGGATGCGCATCTTCTCTCCTCACACACCATCTCTCTCTCTTATTATACTTTCACTTGAGTGGAGAGGGAGGCCTTAAAGGATACGAGGCTCCCGGCGGTAGCTATGTTATCTGGCAGGTTATTCCTGTCCCTGATTGTCCTGGGATAGAATGATTCTTTTCTGATATCTGTCCGACATGATGGAATTTGGTATGCTTTGGTATTGGTGTTTCTTGATTTACGCTTTGGTTGTATGAGTATGTCAACAGCCTTGGATTTTACTAGGTTGTTTGTGATTTTGTACATCATTGTCAGTCGGCGCGTTTTTCCTGCGCTCTTGGAGTGTTGGCCATGATAGATCGTCCAGCATGCTCTGGACCGATGATGTGTTGTGGTATCGATTTGTCACATACCTTGCAGCCCTTCGTTGATTCATTTCCAGTCTGGAATGTTCTGGTCAGATCCAACATTGGTTTTCCAGTGCTGAGTTGAGAACACTGTACCATACACTTTTTATAGAATACAAATAAATCAGCACAGCTTGGCAGCACATTCTTTCATAGAAATGAACCTTTCAACAGGTTATCAAGCCTCAATAGGGACTTATAAAAAACGAATGTCAGAAAAGTTAAAAAATTTATAGTAATTTATATATTTTTTATACTTACCAATGACCCAGACATAGCTGGTGCTAACTCTTAAAATATAGGGCCAAACACAAATTTTGCCCCCCAATCCCCAAAATTTGCATCTAAAACTAAAGAAAACATGTCCTGAAAGGCCCTCCACACTTCGCCCCTACTGCGCATGCGCAGTGTCAAGGACGTTCCGAAATTGGCGCCATTTATCATTCTAATAACCAGTGCCTGGTAAGCGCTATGTACTCAGCGGGGAGGCAAGAGTTCCCAACTCCTGGGAGGGCCATCCCCGTCTGGGTCATTGGTAAGTATAAAAAATATATAAATTACTATAAATTTTTTAACATTTTTATACTGTACCAATGACCCAGACATAGCTGAATAGTAAAAAGGCTGGAGGGCCAAGGACATAGAGCAAAATGGAATACGCTCAATAAAATAAAATAGAGTCATCCCCTGTAGGGAAAAGAAGTAATAGGCCTTACATGTATCTTTCTTATTTATGATAAATTAGAAAGATACAACACCTTCCAAAAATTGAGCTTCATACATCCATGTACTCAATTAATATCCAATAATCCTTATACTAATAATTTTTAAAGTAAGCCAATAATAAAGTAAGTCTAGAGAATAGAGACTCTTATACTTCTAAAAGTGTGTGAGAATTGCATAATCATGTCCGTTGACATATGCAATATTCAAAAGCTATACTTTAAAAACTAAGACTTGAATGAATTTTATAAACTTAAACTTCTCACTAAACAACCATCCCAATAACAGCTCAGAATTACTAACTCCGGAGGAGGTATCCCCTTGTTTTCATAGTAAAAACAGGTGACCCAAGGGAACACCCTCCCCCCCCCCCCCCCTTTTTCTTGCCCTGGGTCAAATAGCCCAGAGCGAAGAGGACAGCCGAACGGAGACACTGCCGAAACAGACAGCCTACCTAGCTATAGTAGCAACTGTTAAGTGAATGACATTCTGAGCAGTAGATAATAGACCTAACAATAGAGGCCTCCAGAAATGGACTCGATATTTCTGAGATAAAATTCATGAATGGATGGCTGAGTGCAATGAGCAGCCTTCAAAAATCTATAATAGCAACACTATTAATGTAAGCCCAAGAAGTAGAAGAACTCTTACTTCATGAGCCGAAATCTTAAGCACAACTGCTAAGCTAATGATATACCATAAGCAGTACGCTAGTTAATAGAATCCATTAACAATAAAATGGAGCTTAACGTCCTTCTACTAGACATCAAAGACAGAAGAAGCTTACGCCCTTGTAATAAACAGTTATCTGTTTATAAATAGATAAACTGTACCCGGAAAGAGTAAAGGCCTATGCCCATACGAAGACGGAAGGACCTTAAAATAATAGGTTCCGGATAATAGGAGCCTAACTCTTATGCAACAATCCAACCTAAATAGTAACGGAAGTATTGATTCCGAAACTATGAAAGTGAAAATCATCCATCGATAGTGCATGAAACTCACTGACTCTACAGTAAAAGAGAAACCAACAGAATTACTGTCTAAAAGGTCAGAATTTGAAAACTACTGTTTCCAGAGGCTCAAATGATTACTTAGCTAAATAAGAACCGAAGTTAAAATCCGTATAGGAATTTAATCTAAAGATTCTAAGTCTATTTATCAAAAGTTACTAACTGACTTAGATAAAGAGACAAAAGACTCAATTGTAAACTATAGTAGAGTGCATAGGTATGAGGTAACATAAACCTATAACCTAAATAACACAGGCTGCAGTAGATCTTGTGAAACAAGTATACTAAAAAATAGCAATGAGTAGTATGGAGGGATCAACCATATGAACATAATGATCCCTACACCACGACGGAAGAGCCTCCACTTTAGTCGCATAGAATAGCGAAGAAGAGGATCTCCTATAGTAAGAAATCGCGTCCAAAGCTCGTCCAGTACAGTGCTTACAATGCAATACGGACCACACAACGGAATACATGAAGGTTGCGACCTTGCTGGTTGTGATAAAGATGACACGATTTACCCAGTGAAAAAAGATCCTCACATAGAGGAAGATTTCACGTTAAGATCCACAGTAGACAAGAGAGTAAATTACTCATGATCTCTGTGAAGATAGAGATGCTATCAACAGAAATGTATTGTGGTTGTTTATCTTAGCAATACCTGCTAAAACAATAGCGCCGGAGGATACGCGTATCCTATCATTCCGTCCTATAGATCAATAGAGCGTTAACAGTATTAGCTCAGAGATCTGGACAAGCCAACACATACGTCTGCAATTGATTAGCAAGCTGTGTCATAAATAAAACATCATTGGGCGCTCCCATAGATAGCAAATCTGATTAAATACTTGTTTGTTGAGAGTCCATTCTGACAGCAACAAGCGACCCGTAAGAGAACGGGAGTGCGATAAAACAATCAGACGACCCAGAATATGACGGACCAAAACTGAACTTGGTGTACTATAACCAACAGACGGATTCTTTCCATTAAATTGAATAACGGAAACGAAAGAGTGCCTCCCTGGTTCCGGAGATACGCTACTACTGTCGAATTAAAGGACAGGAATTTGGGCATGCGTTTCTGAATAATGTTCATGCAATGACATAAAGCAAGCCTAAAAAACATTATTCCGCGGAAGTTAAACTGATAGCTAAAAGACTGCGGAACCCAAAGACCCTGGCACTTCGAATCCGTAGGGATCAGTATATATCCCAATCTGTTTGACTGGCAACCGTCATAACAGCCACACTCGGGTCCGGCAACTGCGGCGGCACTCTCTGAGTCAACCACCGAATGTTTGCCCCAGTCTGAATCTCTTGTAACACTAGATAGACAAGAGAATGTATAAATCAAGCAATTCATGGATTGCCGGAAAGTTGCCGTCGAAGAGAAGCTCCTCCGAGAACGAAGCGACTCTGAGAGAGTTCTTAACCTTACTATCCACGCGTGTGGATGTAGCTAGGGCTGCGTCACGTCTAACCAACTCCAATCAGCCACTGAAGGGCGGAGTTAAACGTGAACAAACTACTGCCCTCAAAAGAAATTACATTGAGAATAATATCCCGTAAATCTTTTCTTGAAGACGTAATGATAACGCCTCAGTAAGGCGGATTACGTATAATAAAGCGTCTAAGTTAAGTCTACTATAAATAATGTCGTTCCCAACATTGAAATTGGAAAAGACATAAACGGCGAAAAAGAATATATGCAGTCTTTAATCACCGTCTAGACGCATATGAACTCTCGGTATGCCCTGCTCTGCCAAAATAAACTATATGTAAAAAAGATAAAATGGCAGAAATGAGCCACGCGGACAAGAAACTAAACTATCATGCTTAGTAGCAGGCTTGTATATATATAAATATATAGCGTCGAAAAATAAAACACATGTTGTAATGACAATATTGGACTGCGTCGGTAAGTCAGGGACAAAGTCCCTGTACCGATCGAAAAATCCGAGTCCAATGACGCTATAAGTCTCTTATCCAAGATCGCAGCAATGAAGTCCGAAAAATAATCACTGGAAGAAATGCCAGAAGATATGAAAGGCATCTTCCGATACTACTAAAGGGAAAACTCGAAATCTTTCGAATCCCTTTCGCCATCCTGTCGGACCCTATAAAGCGTTCGGTCGTCCGTAGCTTGATGCAACCGCGGACCGCACCGACCCAGCGCCGTCGGATAATTCCTGATTCGACCGAGAAACCGTCAATTGCTGGGATGCTGCGAAACAACTGTGCTAACTCGGATAGCACGTCCGTCACTGAGGCCTGAGGAGCAGCGGTCTTACGATGCATTGCCGCAGGAAGCTCCGAGATCGTTACCCCGTGCATACTTCCAATATGCGAGCGAACGGAGTGTATAGGCCTCGTGTCCCTTGGCTACCGGATGGCGCGACCTATTCGCTGTGGAATCACTGAATGCCGAAACTGATCGGATACTCGAGGTCACGTAGCCAATGTGCGGTCGTGTGCCCTGCTGTGAGGATGAGGAAGCATTAAAGACAGTCTCTCGGACTGTCAATATAACGGAGCGTCCCGAGCAACGGACATATGCTCCGAATGTAAAATATCTGAACCACAACATGCGGTCCCCTATGTTGTTGGCTTCCTCCGATCTGTCCTCAATCTGCCGTCACTGGGTGAGTACTAAAGTAATTAAAGTGCTCGCATCACCCAAATCTCCTTCCTAGACCGCAACGGACGAACCCGGCAGCCGAACCATTCGATGAATGTACGCTACACCGGGTGAGCTAGCGAATGTCACTCCGTAAGCGATAGACATATTCCATGAGCACTTTTTGCCGCTAACTCTTCATTAACTATGACGACAGAGGCACACTTTTGAAAGACATCTCCATAACTCTTCGAACAAGAAACCAGAAATGCTTGGATAGCAAGCATAAAATAATAATATATATAGCGTCGTTCAATAATTCGATAGTTTGTGTGACATTATTGGACTATGTCGGAACTGAGAGACGATGTCCCTGAACCGAACCAAAAATTTCTAAGTCCACCGACGCTATCAGTTTCTTATCCGGCATCGCAGCATATGTTGTTCCGAAAGGGAAAGCTTGAAATCCACCGAATCCCTTTCGGTATCCCGTCGGACCGGATGAAAATTTTCGGACGTCCGTACCCGCTTCCGCGGAGCGTCCCGACCCAGCATCGTCGGATAAAATATATGCGACAGATTCAGTTGATGCTGGGATGCTGCGATAAACTGTGCTATTAAGGAAAGCACGTCCGTTCCCGAGGCCTGTGCAGTAGCGGACTTACGATGCATTGCCGCTGGAAGCTCCGTGTACGTTGACTCCCGCACACTTCCTATGCGAACGTCCGGAGTCTGCAGGCCTCGAGTCCCCAGCTACCAACCCAGCGCTGTCGGATAATTCTCGATCCGACACCGTTTCTGTCGGCTGCTGGGATGCTGCGATAAACTGTGCTATGTGCACAAGAATGTCCGGCGTCGAGACCTGCGGAGGCGCAGACTATCGCTGCTTCGCCGAGGGCAGCTCCGCATCAGATGGCTCCCGCATACTTTTCCTATGCGAACGTCCGGAGTCCATCGGTCTCGAATCCCTGGCTGCCGGATGGTGTGACCTGGTCGCCGAAGAATCCTTGATCGGCGAAGCTGGTAATATATCGGCGGTCACGCAGCCAAGGTGCGGTCGTGTGCGCTGACGAGAAGAGGAAGCCTTAGCAGTCTCAGCGGACTGCCTATACAACGGAGCGTCCCGAGCGACGGACGTATGCTCCGCTAACGACACATTTGTACCACAACATCTGGGGCCAGATGATGTTGAACGAGAGAGGGGCCTCTCTCGCTTGCCGTCCGGATGGACCGGAACGAGCTATGAACCGGACTAAAAGGCTTCCTCCGTTCTCCCTCCGATCCGCCGTCACTGGGTGTGCATTAAGTTAATTTTATAGTGCTCGCATCACCCCAAAATTCCTTCTAGACCGCAACGGACGAACCCGGCTGCCGAACCATTCGGTGAATGGACGCTACACCGGGCGAGCTAGCGGACGTCAAAGGCCGTCAAACCTACTAGGGTCCTCTTAGGCAATTGGCGTATTACATGAGCACTTTTCCGCTAGCCCTTCATTAATTGTGACGACGGAGGCACACTGTTGGAAGACATCACAGATACATCACCCTAATCTTGATCGTCTGAAATAGAAATTGATAAAGTAGAGTGACCCTGCGGGGAAAGGACCGGAGTGTCCAAATCCCCAACAACATACCGTGACATACGCTTCCCATATTGTCATCGAAATCATACGATACAGAACAGGAGTTAATGCGAGTACACTGACCACATATAGAATGATAATAAGGTCAGAGGAAGACTTCCTCTTAAAACAATTGATCAATATCCTTTCAATGTGAAAAGAAAACAAGTCCTGGTACTCGCACTAACCCCTGGCAATCAAAATACATAATAATAATATGATCCATTAATATAGAAAAAATAATTGAAATCAAAATATTTTGAAAAAATATTTTTTCAGAACAGCCCAAGTTTCTGAAAAGTAACGTTGAGCCCCAATGGATCCCAAGCCTAAGTGTGGACAAAAATTTTAAAAATATTTTAAACAATTTATTCAACACTTACGAACAATAATAATGTATCTAGTTATGATTAAAATAACATAAAGATATTATTATTTAGAAATCCACCCCTCACACAGAGGGCTGTTGTAAATGTAAACAATGAGTGTAAAAACACTAAAATAAGACTCCAGGCACCCAGGCCCGAAATCAGTTACCAAAAATACACCATCTGATGCAAAACAGAGACTTCCAGGGAAGAAACTGCAGAACATCAGATGGTAGATGCAGAACACAACGCCTAACCACCCGTAGGTGAAGACGTAAACATGGGGAAAGAACAGAATTCATTCTGTTATTCAGCTAAAACTCCCAAGAAATTTTAGTAATAATAATTACAGAAACTATGCCAAAAGCATGGGAGAATAGCAAGGGGGAACTTAAAGGACAGGGAGAGAGGAAAAACACTTGAAAAAACAGTGTAACTAAATAATCAGAATGACAACAAAATGGCTGCTGCCTTGAAAATAGGTAACTTAACATAATTTCATTAAAAAATTTTAAGTTACAGCCCTGATAATATTCTGTCACACATTCTTTTCCTCTCCTCCTTTTCTATCCTCCTTAGAATCACCATTTCACTAATATTTATGTGTCTGGCATCATTTAAACTGAGATTTAAAAGCACAAAGATCAGTCAGATGTTAACTGATGAAGGGCCAAACTTAGAATGATAAATGGCGCCAATTTCGGAACGTCCTTGACACTGCGCATGCGCAGTAGGGGCGAAGTGTGGAGGGCCTTTCAGGACATGTTTTCTTTAGTTTTAGATGCAAATTTTGGGGATTGGGGGGCAAAATTTGTGTTTGGCCCTATATTTTAAGAGTTAGCACCAGCTATGTCTGGGTCATTGGTACAGTATAAAAATTTTGAAAATTAAGATGGTATGGGTATTCAACATATTGACTTGGTTTGGTTTTTTGGTATCCCCATGATATTGGTATCAGTTCGGTTTTTGGTATATTGTCCATCTTTAACTGAATGATTAAATGAAACAATAATTAATTATTTTACTTACTTGGGCAAATTATTTAACAATACCCTAATGGCATATTCTTTGAGATACTTCTGGAATGTTCTGGTCAGATCCAACATTGGTTTTCCAGTGCTGAGTTGTGAACACTGTACCATACACTTTTTATAGAATACAAATAAATCAGCACAACTTGGCAGCACATTACTGCTTTCACCTGTTTCCATTCTAGGTGTTCCATGTTCCTGAATGTCCTCAAGAAATCTGTTGATCAATTCGGCAAGATTCCTGTCAAATTTGAATAAATATGAAAACAATGAGTTTAGTCCATATTATCATGATCGACATCTTACATACTTACAGTACAAGTCAAAATAAGTTGTAGCGTAACTGCAATAAACTAAGTATACTGTTGTCCCTGCACTGATAAGATCAGAATCTGACATCATTTTCTGGAAAGCTTCTGGTCTTATCAGTGTGGGAAGAGAAAGATACATAGTTTATAGTGGTTATCCTACAACTTATTTTGACTTGTACTGTATATTCATATTTCTCCTGCATATAACTTCATTATAATTAGCTGAACTTAACTCAGCAATCCACAGGTTGAAGAGTTAACATGATGTCTCGTGTGATTGAGAAATGTGCCATGCCCCTTTCTGGGTCAAATCACATCTACATACCAAATTTTGTCTTGATCAGTCAAGGCACTTAGCCAAACTATGCCAGTTGTTGGCTACAGTATTCACACTGTCAGATGCCAATGGTGCCAATTGCACTAAAATTCATTTGACACCAATACTGCAATTGGCCTCAAACATATATTTTTCATAGTCTCAAGGGCTATGTGAATTTTTATTTCAGTGAATTGTTTTTGATAAAATCACTGATGACACTGGCAAGACAGATTCCCCGCCTGTCAGGTAATCTGTATGTATAATTATGTCTCCTTGTTATGGATTAACTGAATTAAACCTTTACACAATTTAATGATCAAAACTGGCCAGAGCTATTCACAAAAATCACCTTTCAATTTCCATTATTTTTTTCATTTTTGTCTCAAAAACATAGCTTATGACCCCCTCATTGGAATACAATACTTCAATACACAAAAAGAAAAAAAATTAGTTATTCAAGAATTTTGTTTGGAAGTGTCAACTTTCTTTCATGTTAGATAAAGGATTAACAGTTTATCCATTTAAACTGATTCTTATCAAAACATTTCTTTGTTACTAATTTTTTTTTTATCATGCCTAATCTTTCTCGAAGATAATACATTATTTGTTATTTGGAGTTAATAAACAGTGACTAAATGATAATCTCGAAATTTTTTTGTAAATGTTAACCCTCTGCACGCTGATGTCAAAATATCTAAATTTCAGGCTGCAAAAATGTTCCCATAAGGCAACTAGAAATTTACCCAATTCAATCTCGTTTGACAGAGCTCAGTGACCTCTGTCAAACGAGATTGAACTGGTTAAATTCCTAGTTGCGTTGTGGGAAAAATGGCTAACGGTACTTGAAATTTTGGTACTCTGACGTCAAGAGTGCAGAAGGTTAATAAAAGCCTTTTACTTTTTTTATCATCTTATTTTTATCATTAGTGTGTTTTTTTCAACTAAAATACTTAAAGGATCCACGTAATACTAAATTAAATATCATACTTTTATTGCAACACCATTTGCAATACTTAGCTTAAACTCCTTGCATGCTGCTGGCAGATATTCCTGCCCAGGACATGATTTCTCTTGCCACTAATAAGTGTTATTTGGGCAGAATTTATCAAAGGTTCCCGTCTGTAAATTGCATGCATTTTTAAGCAACGATTTCTTGCTTTAAATGTGGATAATTTTTCATCAAATCTAGTTGTGGCTGCTTTACAGCAGTCATGACTAGATTTGATGAAAGGTATCTTGAAAATACTCAGCAGGTAATGAGTTGATCAATTATTTATGTTACCATGAGTATGTACTGGGTCCATAATTACCTACACAGCATGAATCTGGGGCCCCTGATACAAAATCTGTATCTTGCAACTGCATAATACAAGTGTGTGCTTGGTGATGATTTGTTTATGCTACTATTTATGGGACATTAAGGGTTTCTAAATGTATTTGCAAGGGACATTGTACATTTCTATATACTAAGCAAAAAAAAAAACAAAACAGAGGCTCAAGTGAGCCTAAAATGCTCACCTGGCTCAAATTGTCTAAACAGATGAGTGTATTATCATGTGATCAGCAGCAAGAACAATTTTTTTGATTTGCTACGACACAACCAAAGGCAACTTTGTTGGCCATTCATTTCTGCTGGTCCTAGGAAAGCTTCCTCGCAAACTCTGTTCTATGAAGTATTAAAAAACAACAACCGAACAAAATTTTTGTTTTGTTTTAAACGACTGTGGTTCTCTCTAGCGCCCCCCCCCCCCCCCCCCCCCCCCCCCACACACACACAAAAAAAACCAAGCAAATCGATTTGAACAAACTTGATTTCGATAACCCTAGAGATGTTACATACCAAATACGAAAGGATTCTCACTAGTGGATCTGAAGAAGAATTTTCAAGAAATTTTCTCATATTGCTGTAAGTTAAACTTTGGGCTTCAATAAAAAGCCCAAATATTAACCCAGGGACCTGATTTGAACAACCTTCAATCTAACCCTCCCAGAGGTGTTGTACACCAAATATCAAAAGAATCTGACTGCGGGATCTGAAGGAGATGATTTTAAACGATAATTTTCCATACTGCACTAAGTAAATATTTGGGCTCCCTTGGGGAACCCAAATATTAACCCAGGAACTCGATTTGAACAAATTTGAACCTTACACCTCTAGACATGTCACATACTAAATATGAAAGGATTCTCACTAGTCGGTCAGAAAAAGAAAATTTTTTAAGAAATTTTCTCATATTGCACTAAGTTAAAATTTGGGCTCCAATGAAGAGCCCAAATATTCATCCAGGAATCCCATTTGAACAAACTTGAATCTAACCCCCCTAGAGATGTTGCATACCAAATATCAAAAGAATCTGACTCGTGGATCTGAAGAAGATTTTTAAAGATTATTACCCATATTGCTCAAAGTTAATATTCAGGCTCCCACCGGAAGCCAAAATATTAACCAAATGAACTCGATTTAAACAAATTCGAATATAACATCTCTAGAGATGTTACATACCAAATATGAAAGGATTCTCAATAACAGGTCTAAAAAAGAAGATTTTTTAAGAAATTTTCTCATATTGCACTAAGTTAAAACTTGGGCTCCAATAAAGAGCCCAAATATTCATCCAGGGATCCCATTTGAACAAACTTAAATCTAACCCCCCTAAAGATGCTGCATACCAAATAGCAAAAGAATTGACTGGTGGATCTGAAGAAGAAGATTTTTAAAGAATATTCCCCATATTCCACCAAGTTAATAATCAGGCTCCCATAGGAAGCCCAAATATTAACTCAAGGAGTTGATTTGAACAAATTCAAATCTTACACCTCTAGAGAAGTCACATACCAAATATGAAAGGATTCTCACTAGTGGGTCTGAAAAAGAAGATTTTTTAAGAAATTTTCTCATATTGCACCAAGTTAAAATTTCAGCTCCAATAAAGAGCCCAAATATTCATCCAGGGATCCCATTTGAACAAACGTGAATCTAACCTTTGGGCTATGGGTATACGCCCACAGAGAGCCCAAATATTGATCTACCAACTTCTCTTGAACAAACTTTAATCTTCAACACCAAAGAGTATTACATACCATATATCAAGGCAATCTCTCAGGTGGTTCATGAGAAGAAGATTTTTAAAGATTTTTAGGCTTTGGCATCATTGCCCAGAGCCTGAAGAAGGCAGGAGCTCCATTTGAACAAATAGAAAGGGTACACCCCAGGGATGGTTTGTGCAATATATGTTTGAATTTGGCTGTGGAGAAGAAGCCAGGTCAGCAAAAGTTAAAGGACGACAGACAACAGATGCCAAGTGATGGCAATACCTCACACTGCCTTGCAGTCAGGTGAGCTAGAAAACACTTCTCAAAAGTATAATTATTAAATTATGGAACTACATTGCTTTTATGCTTTTGTACTTGAATCACTGGGGGTGTGGTAGCGTTGTGGTAACCGGTTCTCGTCAGAACACCGAAGTTAAGCAACATCGAGCGCAGTTAATCCTTGGATGGGTGATCATCTGAGCGATCGATTCAGACTCCCATGTTGTGTCCTTGGGCAAGGCACTTAACCCTGATTGTCCACATGGAGGCTGATGATGCCATGTACTAAGGCGTAATCCACGTCGATGGTGGATATGTCTTCAACCAATCTAATCCTGCCTATGCTGCAGTGTGGAGTTATGGTGTTGGGGAGCTGGAAGCTGCTCGTCGTTGTGCGGTGGTTCTCTCCGGCTTCCTCCATCCATAAAACTGTCACTGACACGATATGACCTTGGCTGTTAAAGTGTCGTTAAACCCTAATAAATAAACAAATAAATAAATAATCTGCATCACTGTAAGCATTCAAGCTGGAACAACAGGCGGTTATACTATTAGAGTACACTTTTTTCAGAACATTGAACATGTACATGCTCAATAAGTTTATCCAAAGGATTGCAAAAGTTCAAGGCAGTCACATACAATTTCAACTTAAGGCTAAACAAAACTAATCTTTTGATTCTCAGGCAGCAGTGCATTCGCATTTTTGGCCCGTGTTTGTCATATTTATTTGGGAGGCAAAATTCAAAATGTAAAAAACTATCATAGGATGTGATTTTAGCAGTATCGCATCACGATTTGCAATGCAATATTTCGTACACATTGATACAATATTGTTATTCTCTTCGCAAAATGCGACACGATTCTCATATGTATGTACAAAATAAATACATATTTAACTGGTTGAGGGTTACATTATTTTTGGTGGTCTGAATTTCATCAAAGATAAAAAGTTAAAAAATTTATAGTAATTTATATATTTTTTATACTTACCAATGACCCAGACTTAGCTGGTGCTAACTCCACAAAAACCAGGGCCAAACACAAATTTTGCCCCCCAATCCCCAAAATTTGCATCCAAAACAAAAAGAAATCATGTCCTAAAGGACCTCCATAGTACGACTCTACTGCGCATGCGCAGCGACGCAGTCGTCCCGAAATTGGCGCCAAATATCATTCTTACTGGTAGTGCCTGGTCAGCGCTATGTACTCAGCGGGGAGGCAAGAGTTCCCAACTCAGGGAGGGCCATCCCCGTCTGGGTCATTGGTAAGTATAAAAAATATATAAATTACTATAAATTTTTTAACATTTTTATACTGTACCAATGACCCAGACTTAGCTGAATAGTAAACAGGCTGGAGGGCCTAGGACATAGAGGAAAATCCAATAAGCTCAATTATAAAATAAAGAGGTAACCCCTTAAGGAGAAAAGGAGTATTAGGCTTTACATGTATCTTTCTTATTTAATATTTAAATTAGAAAGATACACTACCCTTAATAATTGAGCACAATAACATTCATGTTCTCTATTAACATCCAGTATAACCTTTATACTAATTATTTTTAAAGCAAGCCAATAAATAAAGTAGTCCAGAGAATTGAGACTCTTTATAATCATTTAAAAGTGTCCGAGTATTGTATATTAAAGCCCGTTTGACACTTGGCATATACAAATGCTTCACACCGAGCTACACTTTAAAAATAAGACATGAATGAAATTAAACATTAATATTACACTTTAAAACCATCCCGGAAGCGACTCAGAAATACTGTCTTGGAGGAGGCATTCCCTTGCTTTTCACTATAAAGCAGGTGACCTAAGGAAACACCCGCCCCCCCCCCCCCCACCCCCCCCCCCCCTTCCCCTTGCCCTGGGTCAAATAGCCCAGAGCGAAGAGGGCAGCCGGACGGAGTCACTGCCGGAACAGAAAGCCTGCATAACTATAGTTGCAACTGTTTAGTGGACGACATTCTGAGCAACAGATAACGGACCTAAACAATGCAGGTCTCCAGAAATGGACTCAATATTTCTGAGATAAAAATTAGTAAATGTGGATGGCTGAGACCAATAAGCAGCCTTCATTAAATCTGTAATAGCAACACTATTAGCATAAGCCCAGGAAGTAGAAAGAGCTCTTACTTCATGAGCAGAAATCTTAAGCACAGACTGCTGAGAAGAAGATAAATCTTCATACGCAGTACGGATAGTTAACTGAATCCATCTAGCAATAGAATGGACTGAAATGTCCTTTCTATTAGGCATCAAGACAGAAAGAAACGTTTCCGTCCCTTTCTGATGAACTGAGATCTCTGTTTATAGATACGTAGTGCTCTAACAGGACAGAGTAAAGGCCTACGCCCGTCTGAAGACGGAAGAGCCTTAATAACAATAGGTTCCGGATATTTATTAGGAGCCTGATTCTTAGCTAAAAAACCGACATTAGTAGTGAAGGTGATAGTGTTCCCAACACTACGATAATGAGAATCATCCACCGATAGTGCATGAAGCTCACTGACTCTTCTGGCAGAAGAGAAAGCTAAGAGAAAAGCTGTCTTATAAGATAAGAATTTGAAATCTACTGTCCCAAGAGGTTCAAATGGCTTTTCCTTCAATTTAAGGAGAACCCAAGCTAAATTCCACTTAGGAATTAATCTAAGAGTTCTGGGTCTATTTATCGAAAAGTTTCTAACCAATTTCGATAAAGAGACATTAGATCCAATTTGTAAACTATCATGATGTGCATAGGTATCAGATAACATAGATCTATAACCCTTTATAGTAACAGGTTGCAGTTTGATTTCGTCAAACAAGTATACTAGAAAGTTAGCAATGTCTGGTATAGAGGGATCAAATATATCAACAGAATGATCCCTACACCAACGACGGAAAACCTTCCACTTAGCCGCATAGTTTAGCGAAGAGGAGGTCCTCCTACAGTTAGAAATCGCGTCCACTGCTCGTCCTGTAAAGTGCTTGCCATGCAAGAAGGACCGCACAACGGAAAAACGTGAAGGTTGAGACCTTGCGGGTTGTGATGTAGTTGGCGCGATTTCCCCTGCCAAAGAAGATCCTCTCGTGGAGGGAGCTTCCGCGGTAGGTCCCACAACAGACACCTGAGTAGATTTATCCACGGTCTCTGTGGCGACAGAGATGCTACCAACAGAATCTTGCATTGAGATTGTTTTATCTTTAGCAATACTTGTTGAATTAACGGCGCTGGAGGATACGCATATCCTATCATTCCGTCCCAAGGGATCGATAGAGCGTCTACTGCAAATGCTCTTGGATCCGGACACGGGGACACATACGTCTGCAACTGATTGTTGAGATGTGTCGCAAATAAGTCTATCATTGGCCGTTCCCATTGGTAGCAAATCTGATTGAATACTTGTTTGTTGAGAGTCCACTCCGACGGCAACAAGCGACCCTTTCGTGAAAGGGAGTCTGCTAGCACATTCAGACGACCCGGTATGTGACGGACCGAAAGAAGAACGTGATGTTCCAACGCAAACAGAAGGATTCTTTCCGTTAGATTGAACAACGGAACTGAATGAGTGCCTCCCTGATTCCGTATATACGCCACTACTGTCGTATTGTCGGATAGGATTTGGACATGAGCATCGTGAATAATGTCCATCCAGTGACGTAACGCAAGCCAAATTGACATCATTTCCTTGATGTTTATGTGCTTGCACAGGAATTGCGGATCCCAAAGACCCTGGCATCTCGAATCCGTTGGGATTAATGATGCACCCCAACCTGTTTGACTGGCATCCGTCATAATGGTAAAACTCGGATCCGGCAACTGCAGCGGAACTCCTTGAGTTAACCACTGAATGTTTGCCCAAGTCTGAATCTCTTGTTTCACTTGATCTGACAAGAGAACGTCTACATCGAGCGAATGAATTTTCACACTCCAATTCTGAGTCAGGAAAATTTGAAGAGGCCGTGTGCGTAGCCGTCCCATCGGAATGAGATCCGCAGCGGCTCCGCACAGACCTATCAGTCTCATAAATTCTCTCGCCGTGACTTTGTCTGTATTCAGACAATAGCGAGCGTAACAACTGACTAATTTCGCTCTGGTTAACGGCAGACGAACGAGATTGTTGTGCGTCTCGAAGCTCATTCCCAGATGAGTGAATGACTTGGACGGCACCAGATCCGACTTCTCCTCGTTTACTATGAAACCGAGACGTCGGAGCAATAGAAGAAGATTCTGAACATCGTTCTGAAGCGTTAACTCGTTGCCGTACCTCTGAAGAATGTCGTCCAGGTAGGCCGACGTTACCGCAGACGAATGAGCTCGGAAGTAGATCATTACCGAGTTCATTACCCGAGTGAAAGCCCAGGGTGCTAGATTCAATCCGAAGCACATGGCCCGGAACTGATACACCACTCCTAGGACTGCGAAGCGTAGATACTTTCGGAATGTCGGATGTACCATGACGTGAAAGTACGCATCTTTGAGATCTATGCTCGTTGCATAATCGTTCACCCGAATACTCGCTCTGACCGATCGAATCGTCTCCATATAAAACTTCGGAGCGACGATCAGCTTGTTTATCCAGCTCAAATCTATGACTGGACGGAACGAGCCGTCTGGTTTCGGAACCAGAAACAGATGGCTGTAGAATCCCAGCGATTCCTGGTTTTCTACGACCTCTACCGCGTTCTTCATTAAAAGAGACTGCACCTCTGATAGCAGAGCGTCTCTTTTCTGAGGGTTTGACGGAAGATGAGTCCACTTTGGACTTCGAGTTAATGGAGGCTTTCGTTTGAAGGATATCTTTAGACCTTCCGAAGTCACTCCTCTCACCCACGGGTCGTCCGTAATCGACGCCCACTCTTGAGAAAAACTCGACAACCTTCCGCCAACCGGAATGCGATAGAGGTTTGAGCCATCACCTCCTGGATCTGCGAGGCCTGCGGTAGGAGAAACCACGTCTTCCACGACCCGCACCTCGCCTCGTCGACCTCGGGGCGTCCGACTGATTGTCCCGGCCTGAAGGACGTCCCGAACGAGAGTCGCTATCCTGACGGTCTCTCGAATAAGAGCTAGAGGACGCACCGGAACCTCTATAGGAACCTCTCTTGGGCGGATAAGACCCAGAAGTGCCCGCCTTATTCGTGTCTGCTGTATCCGACCTTTTAGGAGCGGATCTAAACAACAGAGAATCACTAGCTTTCTTTTTAATATTATCATAAATAGCGGAAAGCTTGCCGTCAAAGAGAAGATCTCCTGAGACCGAAGCGACTCTAAGAGAGTTCTTCACCTTAGAATCCACTAGTGTGGATGTAGACAGGGCTGCGTCACGTCTAACCAACTCCAGATTTGCCACTGAAAGGGCGGAGTTACACGTGGAATAAGCTACTGCCCTTGAAAGAAGTCTTAAGGAGGATTGTATATCCTGAAACTCTTCCCCTTGAAGACGCAGTGATAACGCCTTCGTAAGGTGATTTGCGTAAGATAAGGCATCTAAATTGGCTCTGTTAGACGCAATAGCTGTTTCCAACACTGCGGTTGGAATAGAAGCTGACGACGGTAATAATAGCTCTAAGTCTTCCGCCTCGTCGTCCATACGCAGAGGAACTCTCGGTATACCCTGACCTGCCGTGTCGAATTTATTCCTTGCATTAATGAAAGGCAGGTTGAGAGTATTTGCGGACAAGAAGCCTGCTTTCCCCGTCCTGGAAGCAAGTTTAAAAATAGCGTCGTTCAATAATTCAAATGTTCTTGCAACATTATTGGACTGCGACGGAAACTCGGGAGCGATGTTCCTGAACCGCTCGAAAAAATCAGAGTCCAATGACGCTATAATTCTCCTGTCCGGAAGCGCAGCAGTCTGGCCCGACGGAACAACTTGAGGAAGAAAGTGCCGGATGAAGTCCACGGCAGCTTTGTGTTGTTCCGAAAGGGATAGCTCCAATTCATCCGTATCCCTTTCACCATCCGGTCGGACCTCCCGATGTTCCCGGTCGTCCGCCCCCGATGCTTCGGCGGAGCGTACCGACCCAGCGTCGTCGGATAATTCTCGATCCGACACCGTCTCTGTCGGCTGCTGGGATGCTGCGATAAGCTGTGCTATCTGCACTAGAATGTCCGACGTCGAGACCTGCAGAGGAGCGGTCTTTCGCTGCTTTGCCGAGGGCAGCTCCGCATCAGATGGCTCCCGCATACTTTTCCTATGCGAACGTCCGGAGTCCATCGGTCTCGAATCCCTGGCTGCCGGATGGTGTGACCTGGTCGCCGAAGAATCCTTCATCGGCGAATCTGGCAAAATATCGGAGGTCACGCAGCCAAGGTGCGGTCGTGTGCGCCGGCGAGAAGAGGAAGCCTTAACAGTCTCTGCGGACTGCTTATACAACGGAGCGTCCCGAGCGACGGACGTATGCTCCGCTAAAGACACATTTTGTACCACAACATCTGGTCCCAGATGTTGTTGTACGAGAGAGGGGCCTCTCTCGCTCGCGGCCCGGCTGGACCTGGACGAGCTAGGAACCGGACTAAAAGGCTTCCTCCGTTCTCGTTCACTATCCGCCGTCACTGGGTGTGCATCTATTATTTTTATAGTGCTCGCATCACCCAAAATTTCCTCTTGGACCGCATCGGACGAACCCGGCTGCCGAACCATTCGGTGAATGGACGCTACACCGGGCGAGCTAGCGGACGACATTTGTCTAATCTCCATGAGCACTTTTGCCGCTAGCTCTGTATTTATTTGTGACGACGGACGCACACTTGAAGAAGATAACATGGAAACATCACCCTGTTCTGGTTCCTCTGAAATAGAAACTGAGAGAGTAGAGTGACCTTGTGGAGAAAGAGCCGGCATCGCTCTTTCTCCAGAAACAACATATCGTGACACACGTTTCCAATGTTTCTCATCCCAATGTTCACATACAGGACAGGGATTAATGCGAGAACACTGACTACAATTAATGCAATAATCATGAAAGTCAGAGGAAGATTTCTTCCTATTACAATTTGAACAAGTTCCCTTCATTGTGAAAGAACAACAATAAGTCCTAGTTACTCGCAAAAACCCCTGACACAAAGATACATAATAACATGATCCATTAATAAATGAAAAAACAATTGCAAAACAAAATAATTTTGAAAAAATATTTTTTCAGAGAAGCCCAAGTTGCTGAAAAGTAACGTTGAGCCCCGATGGATCCGATGGCAAAGTGTGGTCAAAAATTTTAAAATTATATAAAATAATTAATGAGACACTTTCGGATAATATAAATGTATCTTATAATGAGATAAACTGCCTCAAAGGCAAACAGCCCCCCTCAAAAAAGGCTGTTGCCAATGAAAACAAACAGTGTAAACACAGAAGAAAACATGACTCCAGGCACTGAAAAAACTGGCCCGGAATCAGTCATCAATTACACTCTATCTGATGCAAAACAGAGACTCCCAGGGGAGAATCTGCAGAACATCAGATGGAAGATGCAGAACACAAACGTTATACACCCATGGGTGAAAACGTAACTATGGGGAAAATAACAGAAAACATTCTGTAACCAAGCAACTCTCCCAGGGAATTTTTAGAAATGAAACTTCTCAAAAATATGCCAAAAGCATGGGAGAATTGCAAGGGGGGACTTTAGAAGGTTAGGGGAGAGGAAACACTGAATAAGCAGTGCAACAATTAGCAAGAATGACAACAAGAGGCGTTTGCCTCGAAAATAGGCAACTTAACATAATTTCAACAAAAAATTTTAAGTACAGCCCTGATTATTTTTTGCCACTTCTTTTTTCCTCTCCTCCTTCTATCCTCCTTAGAATCACATTTTCTCCAAGAATTACGTGTCTGGCATCCTTTAAACTGAGATTTACAAGCACAAAGATCAGTGAGATGTTGACTGATGAAGGGCCAAACAGAGAATGATATTTGGCGCCAATTTCGGGACGACTGCGTCGCTGCGCATGCGCAGTAGAGTCGTACTATGGAGGTCCTTTAGGACATGATTTCTTTTTGTTTTGGATGCAAATTTTGGGGATTGGGGGGCAAAATTTGTGTTTGGCCCTGGTTTTTGTGGAGTTAGCACCAGCTAAGTCTGGGTCATTGGTACAGTATAAAAATATTGCTTTATTACAAATTATTGGAGAGTGCCAATAGGCACTCTCCAATAATTTGTAATGGAACAAATTTGTATAAACAATCTATTATTTACGTTTGACTGAATACAAAACATGGGCAAGGAAAATGTTGGCTTTTGCACCCTCATTTTTTTGAATGGCCTGATTGTGGCTTCTAGCCCTCAAGCAGTTAAAAAACTCATTATTTTTTATCTCCATTTTAGTTGTTCTATACTGATTTTGTGTTGCATGATCACTGTTACAAAAACAAACTACCAGTAAAATCAACATGGAAGCTCGAGTATTTAATTTTAGGTTCTCACAACTGGATTTTAGGCATCGGCGACCATACCATCAGGAATAAAAAATAAAAATAACAAGTTTTTGACCACCGAGGTGGTATTAGTCCACTACAGCACTTTTGTGACATAAGGTGTTTTTGTCACATAAGACATGACCACAGTCAGCAGGAGTATCAGACCTGGGGGGGGGGGGGGCAGTTTTGGTAAAATAATTGGGGACAGTTCGGTCTGGGGACAGTTCGGCTTGGGGGCAATTCGCGTTTCATGACAACAGTCAACAGGAGTGTCAGACCTGGGGGTGGTTTGGGTAAAATACAGGTTATCAGACAGGATTTCAAATGTGAATGGAATCTAAAAATTGAGAATTAAGAGAAGTGTAGCTTGAACCATGTTGGAGGGAGGGGTGGTAACATAAAAAAGAGAAAAAAAAGCTTAAAAAACACAGCAAAAATGGCCCCCATTCCACCATCTTGGATTTTGAAAAAAAAATATTAAGCATGCATCATCCCTTCAGAACCATTTATCCATGTACCAAATATGAAAGGTGTAGCTTAAAGCCTGTTGGAGGGAGAGGTGGTAACATAAAAACAGACAGATAGACAGACGAACAGACAGACAGATCTTAGATTTTGCAAAAAAAATATTGAGCGTGCATAATCCCCTTAAGCTTAAAGCATGTTGGTGGGAGAGGTGGTAACATAAAAACAGACAGATGCACGGAGTACGATCCTATAGTCCCCGTAGGGAACTAAAAATGGCCCTCCCTCATTCATTTAAAAAAAAATTGCCTGAGAATCAATTATTGAATTTTGTTTGGCCTAACCAACAAGCATTTTTATGAGTCTGAAAATGAAACCTGAAATTAAAATTCTTGTTCATCCTACTCTGAACAAACGATATCACAATTTAGTATTTAAATTATTTTTTATAGAAATTTAAAAAAAAAAACATCATATGACTCCTCATTGGAAGGAGTTTGACAAGCTTGTTCCAATCAAGGGTCACAATATATGCTTTTTGTGATAAAATTTTTGTAAAAATAATGTTTTTTAAACTGCTCAGCCTGTAAATTATGTGGGTGGATGCGGCTGATTTGTTAGGTAAAGAGGGGTTGAGTGCTAGAAGCCACAATCCGGGCTTTCAGAAAAATAAGGGTACCAGTGAAAAAGCCAACATTTTCCTTGCTCATGATCATATTCAGTCAAATGCAAATAATATTTTGTTTATAAAATTTGTTTTATAACAAATTATTGGAGAGAGCCTAGGGGCACTCTCCAATAATTTGTAATAAGACAAATTTTGAATAATAAATTCAGACCACCTAAAATAATCTAACCCTCAACCAGTTAATCAAGTTATTACAGTTGAAAATTTTAATCAAATTACAGTGGAACCCTGTTAATTGAATAGCCACTTTGCCACTGAAAATTATTCAATTAACAGGAGTATTCAATTAACAGGGATTGTGTCACTTTCCTGTATTCTAGAGATAAACTTAGCATTTATTCTATTATATCTTGTTTGACAGAGCTCCATGAGCTCTGTCAAACAAGATATAATAGATTAAATGCCTGTATTGGATGTACTGAGGCCAAATAGGTCTATAAACAAAGGTAAACTGGGGCTAGTCAGGGTAATTTCTTGAAAGGTTATAAGATTTTTTATTCAATTAACGGGAGTTTACTCTATAACATATATTCAATTAACAGGTCAAATTTGTGCTGGAGGTATGGTAAATGGTTTTGTGTTGGGAAATTGTATTCAATTAACAGGGCTATTCAGTTAGGAGATATCCAATTAAGTGGGCTCCACTGTTTTACGGTTAGATAAAGGGTTCATCAAGTTATTACAGTCGAGATATGACCTAAGAAACAACAGCTTGACTCTGATACAACATTTTGTACATAAACATATTGTAGATAATAAATACTTATCATAACAGAAAACATACCTATCCTGCGATTCAATGTATATGTTGAGGTGATTTTCAAAACATCTTGAGATAATACCAGAAAAAGGATTCGGAGGGTCTGCAATCAATCCCTAGATGCAAAAACAGAACACAATACAACATTTTATAAAATGTTACCTTACAAGATAGTGCAAAATGTCGAATATATATTATTAGTTATCTTTGTGTTTTCCAGGGTGTATAGGAGTTTACACCGGTCTGGGAACTCATACATGCCTCAGGGTGTATGAGTTCCCAAACCAGTGTAAATTCCCATACACCCTGGAAAACATAAGGATAACAGATTTATTTCCAAGAATTTGGGTGTACTTAATACTTTAACCTACATTGTGGGAAAAAAACTGACAGAAAGTTAAAAAATTTATAGTAATTTATATATTTTTTATACTTACCAATGACCCAGACATAGCTGGTGCTAACTCTTAAAATATAGGGCCAAACACAAATTTTGCCCCCCAATCCCCAAAATTTGCATCTAAAACTAAAGAAAACATGTCCTGAAAGGCCCTCCACACCTCGCCCCCACTGCGCATGCGCAGTGTCAAGGACGTTCCGAAATTGGCGCCATTTATCATTCTAATAACCAGTGCCTGGTAAGCGCTATGTACTCAGCGGGGAGGCAAGAGTTCCCAACTCCTGGGAGGGCCATCCCCGTCTGGGTCATTGGTAAGTATAAAAAATATATAAATTACTATAAATTTTTTAACATTTTTATACTGTACCAATGACCCAGACATAGCTGAATAGTAAAAAGGCTGGAGGGCCAAGGACATAGAGCAAAATGGAATACGCTCAATAAAATAAAATAGAGTCATCCCCTGGAGGGAAAAGAAGTAATAGGCCTTACATGTATCTTTCTTATTTATGATAAATTAGAAAGATACAACACCTTCCAAAAATTGAGCTTCATACATCCATGTACTCTATTAATATCCAATAATCCTTATACTAATAATTTTTAAAGTAAGCCAATAATAAAGTAAGTCTAGAGAATAGAGACTCTTATACTCTTAAAAGTGTGTGAGAATTGCATAATCATGTCCGTTGACATATGCAATATTCAAAAGCTATACTTTAAAAACTAAGACTTGAATGAATTTTATAAACTTAAACTTCTCACTAAACAACCATCCCAATAACAGCTCAGAATTATTAACTCCGGAGGAGGTATCCCCTTGTTTTCATAGTAAAAACAGGTGACCCAAGGGAACACCCTCCCCCCCCCCTTTTTCTTGCCCTGGGTCAAATAGCCCAGAGCGAAGAGGGCAGCCGAACGGAGACACTGCCGAAACAGACAGCCTACCTAGCTATAGTAGCAACTGTTAAGTGAATGACATTCTGAGCAGTAGATAATAGACCTAACAATAGAGGCCTCCAGAAATGGACTCGATATTTCTGAGATAAAATTCATGAATGGATGGCTGAGCGCAATGAGCAGCCTTCAAAAATCTATAATAGCAACACTATTAATGTAAGACCAAGAAGTAGAAGAACTCTTACTTCATGAGCCGAAATCTTAAGCACAACTGCTAAGCCAATGATATACCATAAGCAGTACGCTAGTTAATAGAATCCATTAACAATAAAATGGAGCGTAACGTCCTTCTACTAGACATCAAAGACAGAAGAAGCTTACGCCCTTGTAATAAACAGATATCTGTTTATAATTACATAAACTGTACCCGGAAAGAGTAAAGGCCTATGCCCATACGAAGACGGAAGGACCTTAAAATAATAGGTTCCGGATAATAGGAGCCTAACTCTTATGCAACAGTCCAACCTAAATAGTAACGGAAGTATTGATTCCGAAACTATGAAAGTGAAAATCATCCATCGATAGTGCATGAAACTCACTGACTCTACAGTAAAAGAGAAACCAACAGAATTACTGTTTAAAAGGTCAGAATTTGAAAACTACTGTTTCCAGAGGCTCAAATGATTACTTAGCTAAATAAGAACCGAAGTTAAAATCCGTATAGGAATTTAATCTAAAGATTCTAAGTCTATTTATCAAAAAGTTACTAACTGACTTAGATAAAGAGACAAAAGACTCAATTGTAAACTATCGTAGAGTGCATAGGTATGAGGTAACATAAACCTATAACCTAAATAACAACAGGCTGCAGTAGATCTTGTGAAACAAGTATACTAAAAACTAGCAATGCGTAGTATGGAGGGATCAACCATATGAACATAATGATCCCTACACCACGACGGAAGAGCCTCCACTTTAGTCGCATAGAATAGCGAAGAAGAGGATCTCCTATAGTAAGAAATCGCGTCCAAAGCTCGTCCAGTACAGTGCTTACAATGCAATACGGACCACACAACGGAATACATGAAGGTTGCGACCTTGCTGGTTGTGATAAAGATGACACGATTTACCCAGTGAAAAAAGATCCTCACATAGAGGAAGATTTCACGTTAAGATCCACAGTAGACAAGAGAGTAAATTACTCATGATCTCTGTGAAGATAGAGATGCTATCAACAGAAATGTATTGTGGTTGTTTATCTTAGCAATACCTGCTAAAACAACAGCGCCGGAGGATACGCGTATCCTATCATTCCGTCCTATAGATCAATAGAGCGTTAACAGTATTAGCTCAGAGATCTGGACAAGCCAACACATACGTCTGCAATTGATTAGCAAGCTGTGTCATAAATAAATCATCATTGGGCGCTCCCATAGATAGCAAATCTGATTAAATACTTGTTTGTTGAGAGTCCATTCTGACAGCAACAAGCGACCCGTAAGAGAACGGGAGTGCGATAAAACAATCAGACGACCCAGAATATGACGGACCAAAACTGAACTTGGTGTACTATAACCAACAGACGGATTCTTTCCATTAAATTGAATAACGGAAACGAAAGAGTGCCTCCCTGGTTCCGGAGATACGCCACTACTGTCGAATTAAAGGACAGGAATTTGGGCATGCGTTTCTGAATAATGTTCATGCAATGACATAAAGCAAGCCTAAAAAACATTATTCCGCGGAAGTTAAACTGATAGCTAAAAGACTGCGGAACCCAAAGACCCTGGCACTTCGAATCCGTAGGGATCAGTATATATCCCAATCTGTTTGACTGGCAACCGTCATAACAGCCACACTAGGGTCCGGCAACTGCGGCGGCACTCTCTGAGTCGACCACCGAATGTTTGCCCCAGTCTGAATCTCTTGTAACACTAGATAGACAAGAGAATGTATAAATCAAGCAATTCATGGATTGCCGGAAAGTTGCCGTCGAAGAGAAGCTCCTCCGAGAACGAAGCGACTCTGAGAGAGTTCTTAACCTACTATCCACGCGAGGATGTAGCTAGGGCTGCATCACGTCTAACCAACTCCAATCAGCCACTGAAGGGCGGAGTTATACGTGAACAAACTACTGCCCTCAAAAGAAATTACATTGAGAATAATATCCCGTAAATCTTTTCTTGAAGACGTAATGATAACGCCTCAGTAAGGTGGATTACGTATAATAAAGCGTCTAAGTTAAGTCTACTATACATAATGTCGTTCCCAACATTGAAATTGGAAAAGACATAAACGGCGAAAAAGAATATATGCAGTCTTTAATCACACCGTCTAGATGCATATGAACTCTCGGTATGCCCTGCTCTGCCAAAATAAACTATATGTAAAAAAGATAAAATGGCAGAAATGAGCCACGCGGACAAGAAACTAAACTATCATGCTTAGTAGCAGGCTTGTATATATATATATAATATATAGCGTCGAAAAATAAAACACATGTTGTAATGACAATATTGGACTGCGTCGGTAAGTCAGGGACAAAGTCCCTGTACCGATCGAAAAATCCGAGTCCAATGACGCTATAAGTCTCTTATCCAAGATCGCAGCAATGAAGTCCGAAAAATAATCACTGGAAGAAATGCCAGAAGATATGAAAGGCATCTTCCGATACTACTAAAGGGAAAACTCGAAATCTTTCGAATCCCTTTCGCCATCCTGTCGGACCCTATAAAGCGTTCGGTCGTCCGTAGCTTGATGCAACCGCGGACCGCACCGACCCAGCGCCGTCGGATAATTCCTGATTCGACCGAGAAACCGTCAATTGCTGGGATGCTGCGAAACAACTGTGCTAACTCGGATAGCACGTCCGTCACTGAGGCCTGAGGAGCAGCGGTCTTACGATGCATTGCCGCAGGAAGCTCCGAGATCGTTACCCCGTGCATACTTCCAATATGCGAGCGAACGGAGTGTATAGGCCTCGTGTCCCTTGGCTACCGGATGGCGCGACCTATTCGCTGTGGAATCACTGAATGCCGAAACTGATCGGATACTCGAGGTCACGTAGCCAATGTGCGGTCGTGTGCCCTGCTGTGAGGATGAGGAAGCATTAAAGACAGTCTCTCGGACTGTCAATATAACGGAGCGTCCCGAGCAACGGACATATGCTCCGAATGTAAAATATCTGAACCACAACATGCGGTCCCCTATGTTGTTGGCTTCCTCCGATCTGTCCTCAATCTGCCGTCACCGGGTGAGTACTAAAGTAATTAAAGTGCTCGCATCACCCAAATCTCCTTCCTAGACCGCAACGGACGAACCCGGCAGCCGAACCATTCGATGAATGTACGCTACACCGGGTGAGCTAGCGAATGTCACTCCGTAAGCGATAGACATATTCCATGAGCACTTATTGCCGCTAACTCTTCATTAACTATGACGACAGAGGCACACTTTTGAAAGACATCTCCATAACTCTTCGAACAAGAAACCAGAAATGCTTGGATAGCAAGCATAAAATAATAATATATATAGCGTCGTTCAATAATTCGAAAGTTTGTGTGACATTATTGGACTATGTCGGAACTGAGGGACGATGTCCCTGAACCGAACCAAAAATTCTAAGTCCACCGACGCTATCAGTTTCTTATCCGGCATCGCAGCATATGTTGTTCCGAAAGGGAAAGCTTGAAATCCACCGAATCCCTTTCGGTATCCCGTCGGACCGGATGAAACTTTCGGACGTCCGTACCCGCTTCCGCGGAGCGTCCCGACCCAGCATCGTCGGATAAAATATATGCGACAGATTCAGTTGATGCTGGGATGCTGCGATAAACTGTGCTATTAAGGAAAGCACGTCCGTTCCCGAGGCCTGTGCAGTAGCGGACTTACGATGCATTGCCGCTGGAAGCTCCGTGTACGTTGACTCCCGCACACTTCCTATGCGAACGTCCGGAGTCTGCAGGCCTCGAGTCCCCGGCTACCGACCCAGCGCTGTCGGATAATTCTCGATCCGACACCGTTTCTGTCGGCTGCTGGGATGCTGCGATAAGCTGTGCTATGTGCACAAGAATGTCCGGCGTCGAGACCTGCGGAGGCGCAGTCTATCGGTGCTTCGCCGAGGGTAGCTCCGCATCAGATGGCTCCCGCATACTTCCTATGCGAACGTCCGGAGTCCATCGGTCTCGAATCCCTGGCTGCCGGATGGTGTGACCTGGTCGCCGAAGAATCCTTGATCGGCGAAGCTGGTAATATATCGGCGGTCACGCAGCCAAGGTGCGGTCGTGTGCGCTGACGAGAAGAGGAAGCCTTAGCAGTCTCAGCGGACTGCCTATACAACGGAGCGTCCCGAGCGACGGACGTATGCTCCGCTAACGACACATTTGTACCACAACATCTGGGGCCAGATGTTGTTGAACGAGAGAGGGGCCTCTCTCGCTTGCCGTCCGGATGGACCGGAACGAGCTATGAACCGGACTAAAAGGCTTCCTCCGTTCTCCCTCTGATCCGCCGTCACTGGGTGTGCATTAAGTTAATTTTATAGTGCTCGCATCACCCCAAAATTCCTTCTAGACCGCAACGGACGAACCCGGCTGCCGAACCATTCGGTGAATGGACGCTACACCGGGCGAGCTAGCGGACGTCAAAGGCCGTCGAACCTACTAGGGTCCTCTTAGGCAATTGGCGTATTACATGAGCACTTTTCCGCTAGCCCTTCATTAATTGTGACGACGGAGGCACACTGTTGGAAGACATCACAGATACATCACCCTAATCTTGATCGTCTGAAATAGAAATTGATAAAGTAGAGTGACCCTGTGGGGAAAGGACCGAGTGTCCAAATCCCCAACAACATACCGTGACATACGCTTCCCATATTGTCATCGAAATCATACGATACAGAACAGGAGTTAATGCGAGTACACTGACCACATATAGAATGATAATAAGGTCAGAGGAAGACTTCCTCCTAAAACAATTGATCAATATCCTTTCAATGTGAAAAGAAAACAAGTCCTGGTACTCGCACTAACCCCTGGCAATCAAAATACATAATAATAATATGATCCATTAATATAGAAAAAATAATTGAAATCAAAATATTTTGAAAAAAATATTTTTTCAGAACAGCCCAAGTTTCTGAAAAGTAACGTTGAGCCCCAATGGATCCCAAGCCTAAGTGTGGAAAAAAATTTTAAAAATATTTTAAACAATTTATTCAACACTTACGAACAATAATAATGTATCTAGTTATGATTAAAATAACATAAAGATATTATTATTTAGAAATCCCCCCCTCACACAGAGGGCTGTTGTAAATGTAAACAATGAGTGTAAAAACACTAAAATAAGACTCCAGGCACCCAGGCCCGAAATCAGTTACCAAAAATACACCATCTGATGCAAAACAGAGACTTCCAGGGAAGAAACTGCAGAACATCAGATGGTAGATGCAGAACACAACGCCTAACCACCCGTAGGTGAAGACGTAAACATGGGGAAAGAACAGAATTCATTCTGTTATTAAGCTAAAACTCCCAAGAAAATTTAGTAATAATAATTACAGAAACCATGCCAAAAGCATGGGAGAATAGCAAGGGGGAACTTAAAGGACAGGGAGAGAGGAAAAACACTTGAAAAAACAGTGTAACTAAATAATCAGAATGACAACAAAATGGCTGCTGCCTTGAAAATAGGTAACTTAACATAATTTCATTAAAAAATTTTAAGTTACAGCCCTGATAATATTCTGTCACACATTCTTTTCCTCTCCTCCTTTTCTATCCTCCTTAGAATCACCATTTCACTAATATTTATGTGTCTGGCATCATTTAAACTGAGATTTAAAAGCACAAAGATCAGTCAGATGTTAACTGATGAAGGGCCAAACTTAGAATGATAAATGGCGCCAATTTCGGAACGTCCTTGACACTGCGCATGCGCAGTGGGGGCGAGGTGTGGAGGGCCTTTCAGGACATGTTTTCTTTAGTTTTAGATGCAAATTTTGGGGATTGGGGGGCAAAATTTGTGTTTGGCCCTATATTTTAAGAGTTAGCACCAGCTATGTCTGGGTCATTGGTACAGTATAAAAATATGTGTACTGTGTAAGTTTCTTACTAAAACCACACAAATATGGATGTCATTGGAACTGGCTCACTGAGCCAGTTCCAAAGACATGCATATCTGTAATATTTTATTGCACATAAATATTAAATTTCTTGTATTTTTATTTTTGTTCTAACATAACCGAGCAAAAGGTATGAATTAATAATTAAAAATGGGTACTTTTGTGTGCCATATTGCCTACTATTGTGTACTGTTTTTACACCGTGGTTAACCACGGTGTAAAAAAAAACCACTGTGGATTGCAAGTTACACTGTCCCTCTGAGCCAATCAAAATGCAGTATTTTGTTTCAATTGGAAATATGTTTTGATATGTATTGTCAGGACAGATATAGAGAATAATTGACAAGCATTAGGGAGGAAGTTTTGATTCATATCACCAAGTGTTTTTGGCATCCGTGCAATTAAAACATGATTTTTTTGTAATTAAAACATTACAATGCACATAATAAAAAGAAAACATATTGTTTTTGAGTAAGGCCTATAAAAAAATTTCTTATTTCTCAGGATTCTTCCTGCTGGATCTGGAGAAGAGGATTTTTTAAGAAATTTGCCTGAAATGCACTAAGTTCGAATTCGAGCTTCTATAGTGAGCCCAAATATGAATCCAGGGAGCCGATATGAACAAACTTGAATCAGATCCACCCCTCAATGTTGCATACCAAATATCAAAAGATTCTGCCGGCTGGATTTGGAGAAGATTTTTTAAGAAATTTGCCTGAAATGCACTAGGTTTGAATTCGAGCTTCTATACTAAGCCCAAATATAAACCCAGGGGGCCGATTTGAACAAACTTGAATCAGATCCACCCCACAATGTTGAATACCAAATATCAAAAGATTCTGCCTGCTGGATCTGGAGAAGAAGATTTTTTAAGAAATTTGCCTGAAATTCACTAAGTTTGAATTTGGGCCTGAAATGCACTAAGTTCGAATTCGAGCTTCTATAGTGAGCCCAAATATGAATCCAGGGGGCCGATTTGAACAAACTTCAATCAGATCCACCCCACAATGTTGCATACCAAATATCAAAAGATTCTGCCTGCTGGATCTGGAGAAGATTTTTTAAGAAATTTGCCTGAAATGCACTAAGTTCGAATTCGAGCTTCTATAGTGAGCCCAAATATGAACCAGGGAGCCGATTTGAACAAACTTGAATCAGATCCACCCCACAATGTTGTATACCAAATATCAAAAGACTCTGCCTACTGGATCTGGAGAAGAAGATTTTTGAAGAAATTTGCCTGAAATGCACTAAGTTCGAATTCGAGCTTCTATACTGAGCCCAAATATAAACCCAGGGGGCCGATTTGAACAAACTTGAATCAGATCCACCTTACAATGTTGCATGCCAAATATCAAGAGATTCTGCCTGCTCGATCTGGAGAAGAAGATTTTTAAAGAAATTTGCCTGAAATTCACTAAGTTCGAATTCGGGCTTCTATAGTGAGCCCAAATATGAATCCAGGGAGCCGATTTGAACAAACTTCAATCAGATCCACCCCACAATGTTGCATACCAAATATCATAAGATTCTGCCTGCTGGATCTGGAGAAGATTTTTGAAGAAATTTGCCTGAAATGCACTAAGTTTGAAATCAGGCTCCTGTACTGAGCCCAAATATGAACCCAGGGGGCCGATTTCAACAAACTTGAATCCGATCCACCCCACTATGTTGCATACCAAATATCAAAAGATTCTGCCTGCTGGATCTGGAGAAGAAGATTTTTTAATCTTTTTCCCATTGCCTACAGTATTAAAAAGTGCTGACTCAGCACTTTTTCAAAGTCCTGAAAAAAGTACCTTGTGATCAAACCGATAGGGATTTTTTTTAACCATTCTATTCTACTGGATAAAAGTAAGCTTTATACAAAATAAGAATTCTCTGTGCCATGTAGTTTTGGAGATTTGGCAGTTTTAAGGTTTTTCCTATTTTTAGCTCCCGAGGTACCCACAGGGCAATGAGAAATTTTTTTTTTGCATCAATCACCTACTTATGACCCATTATCATCTCATATCAAATTTGGTTCAAATCGACCTGACAGTTTTGAAAATAGAAATTTTAGGCGTGGCCAAAATTTTTGCCCCTCCCATAACGAAGGCAAATGATGCCCCACAAACTTCTCTTGAACAAACTTGATTCTAAACCTCAAAAGGACTCTGTAAACCACATATCAAGCCTCTGCTACTGGTGGTTCATTAGAAGAAGATTTTCAAAAAATTTGGCCATTTTTTCCCCACACCTCTGCTCAATATGAGCCGAAACCTATTTTAGATAAAAATCAAAATGCCCCTATATAACCACTACTTACATGAAATTTAATTAAAATGTGGCCAGTGGTTTAGGAGAAAGAGGCTCAAACACCACCTTCACGCAGGACGACGGACGACAGATGACGGACGACGGACGAGGAGTGATAAGAAAAGCTCACCCTGACTTTCAGTCAGGTGAGCTAAAAACAAAAAAAAAACAAGAGCTGGACTTTCGTCCGGTGCATACCCCCACGTGGTGTACCGCCTAGTGTGGGCATACCTGTGACCAACAAATATTATTTATGAATATTCTCGTATGGACTGACGACGAATGCACAGATGGATGGAAGCAATCCAGTATACCCCCCCCCCCATTTTCTTTGAAGGTATGGTAAATTGTTTGGTGTTTGGAAGTTTTATGCAATGAGGCAGAAGCCTTTGTAATAGGCAAACTGCATGCCATATTTCACTGAAATCCGATAACCCCAACCCAGTTTTCCTCCCCATTTTCTTCGAAAGTTTACAACAATTACCAATAATTTCTAAGTCAAAAGGTATGGTAAATTGTTTGGTGTTTGGAAGTTTTATGCAATGAGGCAGAATCCTTTGTCATACGCAAACTGCTGGCCATATTTCACTGAAATCCGATAACCCATACCTGAGATACAGGCTGAACAGACAAATAATGTCTAGGGGGATAACTCTAAAAAGGAGAATGTGAGAAATATCGTTGAATCCTTTTTTTTAAAGCCTATACCATAAGCAGTGTTCATGGCAGATTTCATTGCAATAGAACATTCGATACCTGAGATAAGTTCTGAAATATTCTCGGATGGATGGACGGACGGACGGATGGATGGGCACATGTAATCCAGTATACCCTCATTTTCTTCGAAAGTTGGGGTATAAAAAAACACTTGAACCTTCAGTAAAAAACTTTAACCACAAACTCTAACCAAAACTCTAAATGTTAACAGAAAAAGGCAGACAGACAGACAGACGGATGGACAAAAGTCATTACTATAGCCCTCACTGTAAACAGTCGGGCTAATAAATGCTAAGTTTATCACCAGGATGTTAAAAAATTTATAGTAATTAAAAAATTTTTTATGCTTACCAATGACCCAGACTTAGCTGGTGCAAACTCCATTAAATTCAGGACCAAACACAAATTTTGCCCCCCCAATCCACAAAATTTGCATCAAAAACGAAAATTAGATGTCCTGGTAGGTCCTCCATACTTTTACTGTACTGCGTATGCGCAGTGTTAAGGAGGTCTCGAAATTCCCGCCAAAATGTCATTCTTACGACCAGTGCCTGGTAAGAGTTACATATGCAGTGGGGAGGTAAGAGTTCCCAACTCCTGGGAGGGCCACCCGCGTCTGGGTCATTGGTAAGTATAAAAAATATATAAATTTTTTAACATTTTTATACTGTACCAATGACCCAGACTTAGCTGAATAGTAAACAGGCTGGAGGGCCCAGGACATAAAGGAAAATCCAATAGGATCAATTACATATAACAGAATTATCCCCTCAAGGAGAAAAGGAGAGATAGGATTTATATGTATCTTTCTTATTTTATCAAAAAAGAAAGACACAAAACCATTCCGTAATTGAGCACAAATACATCAATGATTTCTATTAAAATCCAGTATAACCCTTTATACTAATTATTTTTAAAGGTAAGCCAATAAATAAAGACAGTCCAGAGAAATGAGACTCTTTATACTCATTAAAAGTGTCCGAGGATTGTATATTAACGCCTGTTTCACACGTGTCATATACAAATGCTTCACACCGAGCTACACTTTAAAAATATTACATGACATGAGTAAACATTAGCTTTACACTTTAAAACCATCCCGGTACCGACTCGGAATTACTGACTCTGGGGGAGGTATTCTCTTGCTTTACACTATAAAGCAGGTGACCTAAGGGATCACCCCCCACCCCCCTTCCCCTTGCCCTGGGTCAAATACCCCAGAGCAAAGAGGGCAGCAGGACAGAGTCACTGCCGGAACAGAAAGCCTACATAACTATAGTTACAACTGTTTAGTGGACGATATTCTGAGCAACAGATAACGGACCTAAACAAGGTAGATCTCCAGAAATGGACTCAATATTTCTAAGATAAAAATTAATGAAAGTGGAAGGCTGAGACCAATATGCAAGCCTTCATTAAATCTGTAACAGCAACACTATTAGCATAAGCCCAAGATGTTGATAGCACTCTTACTTCATGAGCCGAAATCTTGACAGCAGACTGCTGAGAAGAAGATAACTTTTCATAAGCAGTATGTATAGTTAATTGAATCCATCTAGCAATAGAATGAACCATAATGTCCTTTCTATTAGGCATCAAAGACAAAAAGAAACGCTTACGTCCCTTTCTAATAAACTCAGACCTATGTTTATAAATACGTATTGCTCTAACAGGATAGAGTAAAGACCTACGCCCGTCTGAAGATGGAAGAGCCCTAACAACAATAGGTTCAGGATACTTATTAGGAGCTCGATTCTTAGCCAAAAATCCAACATTAGTAGTAAAAGTAATAGTATTACCAAAACTACGATAGTGAGAATCATCTACGGATAAAGCATGAAGCTCACTAACTCTTCTAGCAGAAGAGAAGGCTAAGAGAAAAGCTGTCTTATATGTTAAGAATTTGAAGTCCAGTGTATCAGGAGGCTCAAAAGGTGCTTCTTTTAGCTTAACAAGAACCCATGCTAAATTCCATTTCGGAATTAATCTAAGAGTTCTAGGTCTGTTTATCGAAAGGTTTGGAACTTGATAGTAACAGGCTGCAGTTTGATCTCGTCAAACAAATAGACCAGAAAATTAGCAATGTCAGGAATGGAGGGATCATATAAATCCACAGAGTGATCCCTACACCACTGGCGAAAGACCTTCCACTTTGCAGCATAATTTAGCGAAGAGGAGGTCCTCCTGCAGTTAGAAATTGCATCTGGACATGGGGCCACGTAAGTCTGCAACTGATTGTTGAGGTGCGTCGCAAACAAATCTATCATTGGTCGCTCCCATTGGTAGCAAATCTGATTGAAAACCTATTTGTTGAGAGTCCATTCCGACGGCAACAGGCGACCCTTCTGTGAAAGGGAGTCTGCTAACACATTCAGACAACCCGAAATATGATGGGCCGATAGTAGAACCTGATGTTCCAGTACAAACAGAAGGATTCTTTCCGTTAGCTTGAACAACGGAATAGAATGAGTGCCTCCCTGATTCCGAATATATGCTACTACCGTCGTATTGTCGGACAAAATTTGAACGTGTGTGCTCTGAATAACGTCCATCCAATGACGCAACGCAAGCCAAATTGACATCATTTCTTTGATATTTATGTGCTTGCCTAAAAATTGAGGATCCCAAAGACCCTGGCACCTTGAATCCAACGGGCATAGTGTCGCGCCCCAACCTGTTTGACTGGCATCCGTCATAATAGTAAAACTCGGATCCGGCAATTGCAGTGAAACTCCCTGAGTTAGCCACTGAATGTCTGTCCAAGTCTGAATCTCTTGTTTCACTCGGTCTGACAAGAGGATGTCTGCATCGAGCGAATGAGTCTTCACTTTCCAATTCTGAGTCAGAAAGATTTGGAGAGGACGAGGGCGTAGCCGCCCCATTGGAATGAGATCCACGGCAGCTCCGCACAGACCTATCAGTCTCATGAATTCTCTCGCTGTAACCTTCTCTGAGTTTAGACAATAGCGAGCATAACAACTGACTAATTTCGCTCTGGTTAATGGCAGACGAACGAGATTGTTGTGCATCCGGAAGCTCATCGCCAGGTGGGTGAATGACTTAGACGGCACCAGATCCGACTTCTGTTCGTTTACTATAAAACCGAGACGTCGGAGCAATAGTAGAAGATTCTGCACATCGTTCTGAAGCATTAACTCGTTGCCGTACCTCTGAAGAATATCGTCCAGGTAGGCCAACGTTACCACAGATGAATGAGCTCGGAAGTAAGTCATGACTGAGTTCATTATCCGAGTGAAAGCCCAGGGTGCTAGATTCAGACCGAAGCACATCGCACGGAACTGATATACAACCTCTAGGACAGCGAAATGAAGATACTTTCTGAACGCCGTAAGTACCATGACGTGACAGTGCGCATCCTTGACATCTATGCTCGCAGCATAGTCGTTCACTCGAATGCTCGTTCTGAAAGATCGAATGGTCGCCATATAAAATTTTGGAGCCACAATCAGCTTGTTTATCCAGCTTAAACCTATTACTGGACGGAACGAGCCATCTGGTTTGGGAACCAGAAACAGATGGCTGTAGAAACCTGGAGATTCCTGGTTTTCTACGACCTCTATCGCGTTCTACAGTAAAAGAGACTGAACTTCTGAAAGAAGTGCATCTCTTTTTAGAATATTCAACGGAAGTTGAGTCCATCTTGGACTTCGAGTTAATGGAGGCTTTCCTTTGAAGGACAGTTTCAGTCCTTCCGCAATTACCCTTCGAACCCAAGGGTCCTCCATAATCAATTTCCAATTTTGTAAATAACTTGACAACCTTCCACCCACAGGAATGCAACAGAGGTCTACACCATCACTTCCTGGACCTGCGGGGCTTGTGGAAGGAGAAACCACATCCTCCCCGACCCGCACCTCGCACTGTCGACCTAGGGGCATCTGACCTATTATTATGGCCAGCATTACGGCCCCTGCTAGAGACGCTGCCTTGACGGTCTTGAGAATAAGGCCTAGAGGGCGCGTACGCACCTCTAAAGGAACTTCCCCCTGGACATGCTCGTCCCAGAAGATCCAGGCCTACTTTTTTCTGCTGGTTCCGACTTATTAGAAGCAGACTTAAAAAGCAGAGAGTCTGAAGCTTTCTTAGTTAACTTATCGTAAATAGCAGAAAGCTTGCAGTCAAAGAGAAGCTCTCCGGAGACCGGAGCGACTCTAAGAGAGTTTTTCACCTTACTATCTACTCTCGTGGACGTAGCTAGGGTTCCGTCACGTCTAACCAACTCCAGATTAGCCACTGAAAGGGCGAAGTTATATGTAGAATTGGCAATAACCCTTGACAGAACTCTCAAAGACGTTTGTACGTCCTGAAATTCTTGCCCTTCAAGGCATAACGACAATGCTCTGGTAAGGTGATCTGCGTACGAGAGTGCGTCTAAATTTGCTCTAATTGAAGATATTGTAGTTTCCAAGGCAGAGCTATGAATAGACATAGACGATAGCATGGATAATTCACGGTCTTCAGCCTGGTCGACTAGACGCAGAGGAACTCTCTGAACGCTCTGTCCTACTGTTTCAAATCTATTCCTTGAATTAATGAAAGGCAGATTAAGAGCATTAGCCGATAGGAAGGCTGACTTGCCCGATTTACCAACAAGTTTATTGATAGCGTCATTCAAAAGTTCAAATGTCCGTGAGACATTCCTGGACTGAGACGGAAACTCAGGGACGGTGTCCCTAAACCGATTCAAAAATTTGGTGTCCAGTGGCGCTATAAGCCTCCTATCCGGCTGAGCAGCATCCTGGTCCGCTGGATCAACATCAGGAAGAAAATGCCGGATTAACTCGACGGCAACTTTGTGTTGTTCCGAAAGGGAGAACTCCAATTCATCCATATCCCTTTCGCCATCCTGGCGGACCTCCTGGATATCTCGGTCGTCCGCTCCCGATCCAGCTGCGGAACGCACCGACCCCGCATCATCAGATTCTTCCTGCTCTGATAGGGCTTCTGCCGGATGCTGCTATGATTTGTGCTATCTGCAATAGCACATCCGTTAACGAGGCCTGCGGAGCTGCGGTCTTACGAGATTTAGCCGCAGGAAGCTCCATGGACGTTGTCTCTTGCATACTTCTCTTATGCAAACGTCCAGATGAAGGTGGCCTCGAATCCTTGGCTATCGGATGGCGTGACCTGGCTGTCGAGGAATCTCTGGAAGGCGATGACTGCTGGATATCGGCGGTCACGTAGCCAAGGTGCGGTCGAGTGTGCTGACGTGAGGAGGAAGAAGCCCTTGATACAGTCTCTCCGGACTGTTTATACACCGGAGCATCCCGAGGGGTGGACATAAGCTCCGACCGAGGAAAGTTTTGTACAACAACATCCGGACCGCGATGTTGTTGTACGAGAGAGAGACCTCTCTTGCACGCAGCCCGTGCGGAGATGGACGAGCTAGGGACCGAACCCAAAGGCTTCTTCCATCCTAAACCAAGTTCCGTCGTCACTGGGTGTGCCTGTGGAATGTTTATAGTGCTCGCAACACCCTTATTTCTTTCCTGGACCGCAACGGACGGACCCGGGTGCTGTACCATTCGGTAAATGGGCGAGCTAGCGGATGTAGACGCCATTGCCGTCGACCCTACTAGGGGCCTCTTTGGCAATTGCTGTATATCAATGAGCACTTTTGCTGCTAGCTCTTCTCTGGATTGTGATGACGGACGCGTACTGGTAGACGACATCACGGAGACATCACCCAATTCTTGTTTCTCTGAAAAAGAGAGTGAAAAACTTGAGTAAGCCTGCGGAGAGAGGACCGCCATGTCCCTCTCCCCGCTAACAACATACCACGACACACATGTCCAACGTTTGTCATCCCAATTGATACATATAGAACAAGGATTAGAGCGGGTACATTGACTACAATTAATGCAGAAATCATGAGAATCAGAGGAAGAAAGACTTCTTTCCATTACAATTTGAACAATAATCTTTCATTGTAAAAATAATCATAGTACCCGCAATAAACCTTGTAAACAAAGATACATAATATAAAAATCCATTATAATAATATGAAAAAACAATTCAAAAAGAAAAAAAATTTTTGAAAAATTTTTTTCAGAAGAGCCCAAGTTCCCAAAGGAAACCCAGAACCCAAATGGATCCCAAAAAAGCCTAAGTGTGGACAAAAATTTTAAATCATTCTGAAAAATTAATGTAACACTTACGGACAATATTAATGTATCTTACTATGAATGCAGAAGACAAGGAATCACTTATCAGAAGTAACCGTTGTCAACATAAACAAAAAGTGTAAACAAACCAGAAAACTGACTCCAGGCACTGGTAAACATGGCCCAGTAATCAGTGTCCAATTTAAACACTATTTGATGCTAAACAGTCTTCCCCAGAAGAGACTGCAGAGCATCAGATGGTAGATGCAGACAAAAACGCCTAAACACCCCTAGGGTGAGGACGTAAACATGGGGAAAGAACAGAAAATAATTCTGTTTCCAAGCCAAAACTCCCAAGAAATTTTAGTAATAAAGATTAAAAAAATAAGCCAAAAGCATGGGAGAATAGCTAGGGGGGAATGAAGGGAAGGGAGAGAGGAAACACTGAACAAAAAATGGAACATTCCTAGCAAGAATGACAACAACAGGGCTATGCCTCGAAAATAGGCAACATCAATAAATTTTCATAAAAAATTTTTAAGTTACAGCCCTGAACATCAGAAACCACTGTTTTTCTCCTCTCCTCAACCTAAATGCACTTCATATCCACCATTTCTCTCATAAGTATGTGTCTGGCATCATTAAAACTGAGAATTACAGCACAAATATCAGTGAGGTGATACTGTTTACAGGGCCAAACAAAGAATGACATTTTGATGGGAATTTCGAGACCTCCTTAACACTGCGCATGTGCAGTACAGTAAAAGTATGGAGGACCTACCAGGACATCTAATTTTCATCCTTGATGCAAATTTTGTGGATTGGGGGGGGGGGGCAAATTTGTGTTTGGCCCTGAATTTAATGGAGTTTGCACCAGCTAAGCCTGGGTCATTGGTACAGTATAAAAATAAAGGAAATTGACATAATCCCTGTTAATTGAATGCTCCTGTTAACTGAAAAATTTCTATTGGCAAAGTGGCTATTCAATTAACAGGGCTGCACTGTACTAAATTATGGCTGCTGTGAAAAATAAATGCTTAAAACAAATACCTTGTTTTCTTCAACAGGGGTTATTTCAGATGTACTTTCATTCACCAGTGGAGTAACTGATTCTATAAATGGATTAGTATTGCTCATGGGAGATATCACAGGCTTTGTCTGAAACAATAAAAAACAAATTCTGAAAGACAGTATATTAACAAATTTAGAACACACAAGTTACACACATGAAATTTATCAGAACAAGAGCTCACTTGTGAAATAATTATGATACTACATTGTACTCCAAAACCATAGGTATCCTTCACATCCAATTATTTCAATAAACACTTTTAAAACTGGAAATTCTATCAGCATTTCACTTAAAATTTTAACTGTTTCAGTGCTAGATCATCACATGGGATTCTTGTGTTTTTGGATAGATACTAATGAATATCTAATAGAGGGCATGAGAGAAATGGGCATTTCTCATGCCCATGAATAAGATAATCATATTGGTAGCCACATAAAAACAATACTTTTTATCATGCATGTTTCAGAAAAATTATATCTCTACAGTGGACTCGTCACTTTCCACGGGTGGGCAATACTTCCACGGATGCAATAATATTCGACTCTAAACACGAATTATAGGAACAATCATCAAAAATTTTGCTGATGATGATTTTTATTACATGGGAAATGCATGCATGGACATCACTGCCCACGAGTGGATTATGACCAGTCCATGGCGACTGTACTGTATCTGGTAGCAACATCAATGAATCATTCAAATCATCTTATCATCTTTGTCTAACTATTCCCCTGCTGTGCAGGCTATTTTAAAATTGAATCAGCAAGTTTAGTTCCCTCGTAGTATTTCCTACACAACATTTGCAAATGGGTCAAAATTCTGTTAGGAAAAGAATTTAACCAAGAGGCCCCAAGGGGACTTAATCACTCACCTGCCAAAGTGGTTAAAAGAGGTATTTGGGGTCAAATTCAGTTAGACATGATTCATCAACACTACAAAGGAATGAAGTCATGAAAGGCAAATTTTAGGGAAAAACACTAAGGAATGCATTTGAACAAACCTGAACCTAACATGCCACACCCCCCACTCTGCCAAGTTCCAAATTTTGGACCAAAATTTCCAATTCAGAACGGGCCCCAAAATTTTCAGGGTAAATTTTTTTGGGGTCTCAAAATTGAACATAATGCATAAATGAAAGTGTCAATGACACTGTAGCTCAACTTGACAAACTTGAACTTGGTAAGTTATAAATGAGATGGCAAAATTGAAGATCATTGGGACCAATGTCAGTTTTTTTGCCAGTGGCAACATTTTTTGACAGAAACCGAAGAAAATCGATAGCTCCCATCTAGAGGCCTCCCCAAAAAGCATGCCAGGTTTCAAAGCAATCCGATCATAAATGTGCCCTGTAGGGTGTACAAAAGGGAAATATTGTGGTCTGACTAGACTAAATTCTAAGAACGTTGGCCATGGCAACATTTTTTTGACGGAAATGGAAGAAAATCAATAGCTCCCATCTAGAGGTCACCGTAAATAAGCATACCAGGTTTCAAAGCAATCTAATCATATATGAGCCCTGTAGGGTGAGCCAAAGGGAAATATTGTGGTCTGCGGCAACATTTTTTGATGGAAATTGAAGAAAATCGATAGCTCCCATCTAGAGGTCACCCCAAACAAGCATGAAAGGTTTCAAAGCAATCCGATCATAAATGTGCCCTGTAGGGTGTGCCAAAGGGAAATATTAAGTCTTCTGACTAAACCAAGTTCTAAGAACGTTGGCCGCGGCAACATTTTTTGATGGAAATTGAAGAAAATTGATAGCTCCCATCTAGAGGTCTCCCCAAACAAGCATACCAGGTTTCAAAGCAATCAAGTCATAAATGTGCCCTGTAGGGTGTGCCAAAGGGAAATATTGTGGTCTGACTAAACTGAGTTCTAAAAACGTTGGCCGCGACAACATTTTTTGACGGAAATTGAAGAAAATCGATAGCTCCCATCTAGATGTCACCCCAAACAAGCATGCCAGATTTGAAAGCAATCCGATCATAAATGTACCCTGTAGGGTGTGCCAAAGGGAAATATTGAGTCTTCTGACTAAACTAAGTCCTAAGAACGTTGGCCGCGGCAACATTTTTTGACAGAAATTGAAGAAAATCTAGCTCCCATCTAGAGGTCTCCCCAAACAAGCATACCAGGTTTCAAAGCAATCTGATCATAAATGGGCCCTGTAGGGTGTGCCAAAGGGAAATACTGAGGTCTGGCTGAACTAAGTTCTACGAACGTTGGCCGTGGCAACATTTTTTGCCAGAAATTGAAGAAAATCGATAGCTCCCATCTAGAGGTCACCATAAATAAGCATACCAGGTTTCAAAGCAATCAAACATAAATGTGCCCTGTAGGGTGTGCCAAAGGGAAATATTGTGGTTTGACTAAACTAAGTTCTAAGAACGTTGGCCGCGGCAACATTTTTTGACAGAAATTGAAGAAAATCAATAGCTCCCATCTAGAGGTCACCCCAAACAAGCATGCCAGGTTTCAAAGCAATCCGATCATAAATGTGCCCTGTAGGGTGTGCCAAAGGGAAATATTGAGTCTTCTGACTAAACTAAGTTCTAAGAACGTTGGCCGCGGCAACATTTTTTGACAGAAATTGAAGAAAATCGATAGCTCCCATCTAGAGGTCTCCCCAAACAAGCATACCAGGTTTTAAAGCAATCTGATCGCAAATGTACCCTGTAGGGTGTGCCAAAGGGAAATATTGAGGTCTGACTAAACTAAGTTCTACGAACGTTGGCTGTGGCAACATTTTTTGCCGGAAATTGAAGAAAATCGATAGCTCCCATCTAGAGGTCACCCTAAATAAGCGTATCAGGTTTCAAAGCAATCAAATCATAAATGTGCCCTGTAGGGTGTGCCAAAGGGAAATATTGTGGTTTGACTAAACTGAGTTCTAAGAACGTTGGCTGCGGCAACATTTTTTGACGGAAATTGAAGAAAATCGATAGCTCCCATCTAGAGGTCACCCCAAACAAGCATAAGAAGTTTCAAAGTAATCTGATCATAAATGCGACCTGTGAGGTGTGCCAAAGGAAATTGTGGACGTATGTACTAACGTACTAACATACTAACGTACGTACGTACGTACGTACGTACGTACGTACGTATGTACGCCGACGGACGAGAAGTGATGGCAATAGCTCAGCTTGACTTTGTCAAGTTGAGCTAAAAATCGGAAAATTTTCTTTTTTGAATTTTGGTCCAAAATTTCTAAGTCCGAACCAGACCCAAAATTTTCCACCCAGGGACCCAATTTGAACAAACTTGAAGCTGACCTCCCCTAGAGATGATGTATACAAAATGTTAAAGGATTCTGACTGGTGGATCTGAAGAAGAAGATTTTTAAAGAAATTTCCTCATATTGCACTAAGTTAAGTTAAAATTCCAGCTCCCATAAGGGGGAGGGGTAGAATTTTTTTTTTTTTTTTTTGTGGGGGGGGGGGGGGGGGGGGGGGGAGGCAAATATGAACCGTAGAATTCGATTTGAACAAACTTAAATCTGGTTCCCATAGAGATGATGTATACCAAATATGAGAGGATTCTGACTGGTGAAGCTGAAGAAGATTTTTAAAGAATACTCCACGTATTGCACATGTGAGTAAAGGTGAGGGCAGGCACCACAGAGTCACTGGAAGCAACCGTGGGAGTTGTGTTTTGTTAACCCATGGAGTATGTGGCCATGGTAAGTGTAATCCACATAGGACTAGTTCCTGTATTATTCCAATCTGCAATTATATGTCAGAAACTGGAGTCTGATAAGTGCTGTTTGTCTCGTAATTAAGTTTATTTAGATCAAATCGTGATTCGACATGCTAGCTATGCATTATTCATAGCTTCATCCATTGATCTGGGTGAGTCACTGTTGACATTAGACTGTATCCGTCTGAAGACAGTTAGGTAATTCAGACTAACGTTGGTGATAAGATGAGTTTGAATGTATCGGCGACCTTTATACAATTGATGGTCGGTTAACTGTGATATAGGCGTCAAGTGCACCTGTGATTCACAGTGAAGAAAAGAAGCATGCTTTATTCGGCTGATACGATGTACATCAGGGACCTTGATACAATTAGTGGTCCATTAACTGTGAGGTAGGCATTAGATGCGCCTGCAATTTCTCGGGTAATGATTGTATGGGCGCTTGTGTTTATTCCACTCAGCGACTCAGCCTATATTGTGACAGCGTGTAATATTTTTTATTTGTGACATCGTATCAGTATTTGGCATGCGCAATAAGGCACATTTGTGGAGGCATGCTGAATTGTTGAATGCAGGTGCTTTTAATTCGGACTAACGTTGGTGATACGATAGATGCATTAGAATGTATCGGCGACCTTTTTTAAATATTGTGGTTGGTTAACTGTGATGTAGGCGTCAAGTGCACCTGTGATTCACAGTGAAGAAGAGAAGCACACGTTATTTGGCTGACATGATGTATATCGGGGACCTTGATATAATTGCTGGTCCATTAACTGTGATATAGGCGTTAGGTGCGCCTGTGATTTCTCGAGTAATTGTTGTATGGGCGATTGTGTTTATTCCAGTAAGCGACTCAGCCTATATTATGAAGGCATGTAATATGTTTCATTTGTGATATCGTATCAGCATCTGGCATGCGTAATAATCAATGGCTCTGGTGAAAGACCAAGGGTGGGTGGCTTAGCTACCCGTTTCCTCCATCCACCCCTAGCCCTTGCTCTAAGGCACATTTAATTTGTGGATGCATTCTAAATTGTTGAAAGCATGTGCGTTTTGAATAAGACGACACCAGGGCTGTAATTGTTTCCAATAAATGGATGCTGCCCTATAAGGTCGGAATAATGTTTTGCATATAAGATCGTATCAATTTCCAGCATAGTATATGACCATTCTAGCCTGGATTGTTATTGAGTGAAGTATCGTTATCTGGAATGAGTACGAGAACAGGTTCTTTGCGAAAAACACACTTAACGGTCACAGAATAAATCGTACATAATGCAAAGACTCCACAGTTGCTTCCGGCAGCTCTTTGATGCCTGCCCTCCCCCACTTCAAGTTAAAATTTGGGCTCTCATAGGGAGCGCAAATATTAACCCAGAAACTCGATTTGAACAAACTTGAATCTGCCACCTGCCCCCCCCCCCCCTCCCCCCCCCCTCCCCAATGTTGTATATCAAACATGATAGGATTCTGACTGGTGGATCTATCTGAAGAAAAAGATTTTAAAAAAAATTTCCTCAAATTGCACCAAGTTAAACTTTGGGCTCTAATAGAAAGCCCAAATACTAACTCAGGGGCACAATTTGAACAAACTTGAATCTGCAATAGAGAGCCCAAATACTAACTCAGGGGCACAATTTGAACAAACTTGAATCTGCCCCCCCCCCCCCCCCCCCCCCCCCCCCCCCCCCCCCCCCAGATGTTGTATACCAAATATGAAAGCGTTCTTACTGGTGGGTCTGAAAATGATTTTTAAAGAATTTTCCTCATATTTCACTAAGTTAAAATTTGGGCTCCTACAGGGAGCCCAATTATTAACCCAGGGACTCGATTTGAACAAACTTGAAGCTGACCCCTGGAAAGTAATCTGGAAAGTAATAGAAATGGTGCCTGAGATGTAATGTTTTCATAGATACTTTTTATTAGATAGGTAAGGCTCTACAGTGTTGTGGATAGAAAACCAGACAGAATTTCAACCAGATAATGATGACACAGTTACGATTTGGTCAAAATTCTCAATTGCCTTTGTGACTAATTCAAAGTACTGTAACAACACAACAGTCAAATATATTTTGGATATTCTGGAAGAAAGTGTTCCAGTGTACCCACATTACAGTGCAGCCGGACTGGTCATAATCCACACATGGGCAGTGATGTCCATGTATGCATTTACCAGGCAATAAAAATTATCAACAGCAAAATTTTAATGAAGGAAGCACTGGGCAATAGCCGGTGCTTCATTAATTAAATTTTTGATAATTATTGCTATAATTAGTGTTTCGAATCTAATATTATTGCATCCGTGAAAATATTGCTCACCTGTGGAAAGTGACTAGTCAACAGTGGCCATACTGTACTGCCATATTACACATTTGGCACCCTTTGTCCCCATCTTTCTCAACATTCCCCCTAAGCTCTAATGAAACTCGGACCTTAGTTTGAACATCAGTCACCCCAAAGGTGCCATCCAAGTACACCTCATATCCTCAGGTTGCCCCCCCTCCCTCCTAACCCCCACCAGTCATAACTCTCCCATTTGTAACCCACCACACCATGATCTTCAAACCCCAAATATCCCAAAACATTAGTTTACACCACAGCTGTCACCAAATAGTTCAGGTAAGACAGTTTGATCAAGTCTATCCAGTCCTTGATCCTCATCCACCCAAGCATTGTGGGAAAGATTTGCATCTTGAAATTTTTATTTATCCACATCTCTGTGCAGAGAGTTAAAATTGCTCATGTCATACGGGGTTTGCCAATAATAAGGCGACAAGTAATTCATGTTTATTATATCATCAAAAAATATTTTAAAAAGTAGCCTAAGAATCAATTTTCTTTTTTGTGTGGACTAAAAAAGCTAACTTACTGGAAGTGTTTCACTCAATGTTATTCCTGTGAATCTTTTTGATATGAGAGTTTCAAAGTTTGTTGTTCGTTGTATGGCAAATAAAAGCAATTTCACATCAATTTCAGGTGATCGCTTTGTCATAATCTTTGCCAAGTCCCTCCTGGAAAAGAAAGAATTAAATGATATAGACTGGTTCCTAAATACAGACCTATCAAGCTGATATATACAAAACAAAAACAATCAAAGGTCATAACTACAAAATTTAATATTGATGGCTAAACCCTAAACAGAATGCATATGATATTATATAACTGTTGACTTTCTTTGAGGTTGATACAAAGTAATATTCACTGGGGCCATAGGCCGAGTTGAGTATTACTTTTCAACGGTTGATAATTCCTTGTATCAACCTCAATGAAAGTCAATTATTGTTTTATTATTATGATAGAAAAACTTGTTTGCAAATTCCTGGCTTTATTACATATTTTTCGAAGACAGCATATTCATATGCAACAAAAAAAAAATTAATTTCAACATATATATATATATATAAGAAGAAATGTACATTAACTTATTTGTTCATGCTGTAGGTAATTGTTATATTTGAACAGTTCCTAAATATTGGAACAGGGAAATTAAAGGAAGGAGCAAGTTGGAAATACCACTTCTATTTTTATCGCAAACAGATATTTGGAATCATATCAACCAGGCCTGGCATTCATTAGGAGTGCAGGAGTGCTGCACGCCTAGAAACAATTGAGGAGGGCAATTTTTTGCACCTCCTTGATTTTCTGGAATATCAGACCTGTTTGGGAAAGCCTTTATCATGTCGTCCCCTGAGTTCCGATGTGTTCTATGTGCCTACTGGCACATAGAGCACATTGGAACTCCAGGGACGATTTGTCAATGTTGCATTGATTTGCAATAATTCATGACCCATTCTGTGTCGCATTTCAATACATTTTGAGTGTAGAAGACACTCACATAAGTATTGAATGCAACATTTCGAATAATGAGAAGACGTGTGTGCCCATTTTTCCACAATGTAGCTGAATGTAGTACTATTTTTCAGTCACAATATTAATACCTTGAAGTGAATATAACCAAAATAGCATACAAGTTTTTGCATTGAAAATTCCAGGTGCAACTGCACTCCCAAGCAATCTGAGGAGGGTAATTGTTTTGCACTCCTTGATTTTCTAGATTGCCAGGCCTCATCAACCTACCTGCACTGTTTATAGACAACAATGACAAGAGTGGTGAAATATCGATTTCGATAAAAATAAAAAAGATCAGCAATACTGGAGTGTATCAACAGTATATTAACACTTCTGATGAGTGTTTTATCCAATTAAATTACCAGACTTTTTCTGTCATATAACAAAATTTGTCATTTTAATTATAATTATTTTGTCATATTTTTCACAAAATTTGAACAAAAACATATCATGTGACCCCTCACTGGAATGAATTCGATGAGCTCATTCCAATGAGGCATCACATGATTAAGTTTTGCTGAAGTTTTGTTTTGAACTAATTTTTTTTCAACTGCTTAATCTGTAAATTACATGGCAGATGCGGGTAAAGGGTTACAAAAATAAATATATTTATGTCAGGCACAATCCATTTACACTGTATATTTGTTTGGAAGGGATTATGCACAGTGACCAACCTAGACAGTAAATTAAAAGAGAAGTTACTTCTCCTCTACAGACTTCAGGGAGAAGTCAACTGAAAACAGGGAGAAGTCAACTGAAAACGGGGAGAAGTGAGCTGGATAGAGCTGGGAGATTTGGGATTTACACTGCGGTTGCGGTTTCGTTTTTTTAAAGCAAAGAAATCTTGGTTGCAGTTGTCAATAAGCATATAGAAACCATCTGTATATACCTATCAGATCAACCTTATATTGCAACATCTTCTACTAACAACTAACAATGCATCTTCTGTTGATTGTATCAGTTGAATAAATTAAAACATATCCATGGTTGACTTGTGTTGTTCTTACGCCCCCACCTCTGGGTCAGTAATTGCTACTATTTAATTGGTTTTTAAACCGATTTCAAGCCATAAACTGCGGAGTCATAACTGAAAATTTGTGTTCGGTCATGGAAGTTGGCCATTGCTAATTTCCACTTGCCCAGGGTGCTGAGGAAAATTATAAATTCAAAGTAATTTGTATATTTTTCATACTTACCAATGGCCCAGATTTAGCTGGTTCTAACTCAAAAATATCGAGGGCCAAACACAAATTCTTTCCCACATAAAACTCCAAGTCTCCTGGATTACTCAAGCATTATGTCATCACATATTGCACGCCGAGTCTCATTCCAAAGTTGATGAATTGAAAAATTTCGATTCATGCTGCAAATTCACAGGTGAGTAGCTGTGTACTATAAAAGCCTGAGGCAACAAGCTATCACATCTTTTGTCATTGAGAACGCACGCCGGGTGACTTGTGTTACTATGCCTAAAGGGAAACTCTCCCCCTCTTCAGCTATGGCAAATAATCTTGGTGATCCTCTCGATTTACAAAAAGATTTGGATTCTCAGAATCCTACAACTTTGCATTCGCACAGTCACAATGATGACATGGAACGAGACGACGTTTTGAGCATTTTCGCCTCGGATAACGAGGATAGCAGCATTCAGGGTTATCTTAGTGGAGATTTTGTTTCGGCTTCAAATGCTCATTTTAAAGAGGTTGGCATCACAAAAAGACAGTCCAACGCGACTAAGTCGCATCAGAAATCAAGAAATATATCAAATTTTGATAAATCAAACCCGTCGTCTAGGAAACGTAAACTAAATGATCACATCAAGGGGGATAACTTTCTTTCATCCGGGACTAAGAAAAATAAACTTCCTGACCAAACGAAGTTGACTGACAACAATGCCTCAAATGGTAAGTCTCCTTCCCTCAGGGATTCTCGCGACATAGTCGCTGTTCCATTAACAGAACCACCCACAGGTGGGACGGCCACCGTACTTCAGGAGATTCTATCTTCTATTTCACTGTTAAATAAACGACTTTCCAAGGTCGAATCCACGGACGAATCACCGCAACGAGCCTCCAAATCGCAAACTTCATCAAAACTAAGGACATCCACGACACAGTCGTACCTGCTCGACTCGCACGAGGCGAACACGCCAGATAGACACTATTCTGATTTTATTAAGAAGCCACACACTACTACTAGGTCAATGCTTGGTGATGCTGATCAAGACTTTATTAATGACCAATGTAGCCAATCTGACTCTGCCACACTAAAAATTACAACAAAAAATTCTGATGTAGCCGACAGTATTCAAGAAATAAATGAACTTTTTGGCAATGACTCACAGTCAAACTCTGCTGATTTTGATCACCCCCCATTAGATTTTCAGGAGGAGGACTATATCTTTGACCTTCCTGACTTTACTTTAGAATATAACTCATTTCGCACGGGGCCCAAAATTAACGACAATATGGCTTCATATGCAAATAAGAATGCAATTAACCCTGGGGAGAAAGAAAAACTAGACAAACTTATCGATCGGTACCCAGTACCAGAAAATGCTGCTCTCATAGCACCACCTCGTGTTAATCCTGAAATCTGGTCTCAGATCAAAAATTCACACTTCCGGGCACGCGACTGCACTCTTCAGAAGATACAGCGCTCATTATCAGCAGCCAC